>PVJX010006234.1:0-51279 GCA_004027295.1 Dolichotis patagonum
GACCAGCTGCTGTGACCTTTCCTGTCCCTGGATTCTCATGGCTCAGCACAGGGCCTGCCACAGCACAGGGCCCTGCACAACAGGGGTGAATGTATAAACACATATCCAAGCAAGAGTGTGCCAGCAATCGAGCGGGCCACACTCAAACACTCAAACCCAGTGCTGCCACAGGACCTCCTTGGCCACGCCAGGCTTCAGGAACAGCGATGTCTTATAACAAACATTCCAGGCCCAGCCCTCCTGGTGAAAAGGGGGTGGCCCTGGTGAAAAGGAGGTGGTGCCAGACTGCCAACACGGCTGGGATCCCCAGAAAGTTACCTTTTTGTTGGTCTCTTGCTTTCTAAGGTCACATAAATGATCAATTAAGGAGCCGTAGCCTGGTGTGGTGGCGCATGCCTAGAATTCTAGTAGCACTTAGGAGGCTGGAGCAAGAGGATCGCCACAAATTTGAGACCAGCCTGGGCTACACAGTGAATTCAAGGCCAGCCTGAACTACACAGCAAGATCCTGTCTCAAAAAACAATACAACACAACAAAAAAAGAGCACGTGCGGGCCGGGGATTTAGCTCAGTGGCTTAAGCACCTGCCTGGCAAGCGCAAGGTCATGAGTTCGATCCCTGGTACCAAAAAAAAAACCAAAAACCCAAAAAACAAAAACAAAAAACCCTCTAAGGTTTAGTAGAAAAAAGGTAAGGCAAAAAAAGAGCACATGCTAACGAAGACCTGTATGTCAGGCCCTCAGGGAACGTCAAGGCTCCCCAACTCAGCAACCTACTTATGAGGCTCCAGAGAGGACTGAGGCCAGTAACATGTGAAGGGCCAGGACAGGGGTCAGACAGTGACTATCACACCCACCCAGACAGCCCCCCAAAAGGTACTAAAGTTGCCTTACTTTACAGGGTCACCAGTTCCACCCCAAAGCACGCATTCCTCTTGACCCCATACCTCCTAACCAGGGCATGGTGGGGGGCTTGAAGGGTCCTGGATGCCATGGCTCCTGGCCCAGACCTCAGCAAAAAGGGGAGGCAGGCAACAGGAGTGAAGACTTGGCCTGAAGCAGGTGCTCCCAAAAGCAGCCAAATGGAGTGGGGAGGTGCCTGAGTCACGCCCAGAAGACGGCATGCCCCTTCTGTTCCTACCAGGAATCAGCCTCAAGGCTCAAAACAGACTGGCACGCAGAACCAAGTTTTCCTGCTATAAACAGAAGGATCATCTCCGCCTGCGCCCTCAGATCCTCTCAGCAGAAAGGATGCGTTGGGGAGCTGTCTGTCGGCAAGTTTACCCATGTGCCTGGCTGGAGCCCTGGGAAGGGAAGTCGACAGCTCCTCTCGGCGGGCAGGAGACCTGGCACTGGGGCCTGATAGCAGGGCCTCCCTCCTGCTGCCTGCCCACCCCCGAGAAAGGCAGCTGCTCCATCAACACACGGGCTAATTAGCACCGTCTCTGCCATCATGTGCCTGAGGATCGCTCACTGCAACAGGCTAGGAGACTATGGCCGTGCTGCAAAATTCACACGAACATCAGATGCTGCCTCCTACAGGAGGAGGGATGCGAGGCCTGACAGCTCATCCGCCTTAGGGAGCACCTCTTTGGAGCCCCGTCCCTGTGTCCTATGGTCCTATGGAACAATAAAAACAAGGCCCCTTCGAGACTGCACACAAAGCCGTCACTGCACCATCCTGGTAAGTGCAGTGAACTGCTTGCACTGGGCAGCAAGTGTTGGTCCATTTTATATGCTGTCACCAGCACAGAGAGAAGCTCTCCTCTTAAATGGGTGGCTGGCAAGACTCAAGAGCTGTTTGCAGCCATGCCAATAGCAGCCCACCCTCCCTCAGGCCGATGCCCACCCCTCCCAGGAGGAAAGCCATCCAGAGTAGGAGAGAACAGATTTCAAACACAGGGGACACAAACCACAGAAAAAGAGCTGGGGAACCCTCATCAACTGCCGAAGTCACTTTCACAGGTAATGAACCTGTATCTTCACTTGCAGCAGAGCCCCGAAGACCCGGTTGGGTACAGGACTGTGTGCTGAGCTTGTTGGTCTGGGCCTGCACCTGGCCTGGTCTTTTCACCAAAACGACTTAAACAACATGCTGCACAAACACTGGCCCCTAGCCCAGTGCTCTCACAGGATAGAACACACTTCTGGAGTAGTAGCCTTTAGCGCTGCTGTCAAGAGGCACAAGCAGAGGGAGGGTGAGAAAGCCCAGGTCCAAGTCTCTAGATGGCTGTCCATCCAGATGGGGCAGCAGAGCTGGAAAGTGTCCTGCTCAGGAGCCCCCAAAGTAGACGGCAACCTGCTCCCACCACACACCCTCTCTCCCAAGACCACTTAGCCTGATTCTCAGGGTCCTGCTGTGTGCATTTTGGGAGATGCCCAAAATAGCTGAGCGAGGTCTCAGGATGCACAAGGGCCAGACCCTGGGGGGCCCTCAATGGAAATCCTGCAAAAGTGGCCAATGACCTTGTACAAGTCCCTTGACTTGATTTCCCCACTTGGGAGGCAGACCTAAGAGTAGTGCTAAAGATACATTAGCTTACAAATGTCAAAATGCTAGCCAATGTGGTGCAGTCAAGTTGTAATTACAGAGGCCACACGAAGAGGCCCATCCATACCCCTGAGAACACAGCTTCGCTCCACTGGGAGATCTCGAGCATGTCCACACCATCCACAACGCTCTCCAGCCCACAGGCCTTCGTCTCACTGGAGAGAGGCCACTCCTGGTGGTTGTAAGGTGGGTATCCCAAGAGCTGGGGATTTCAGTGAGTTGAAAAGCCTGTGGCCTGGCTTGCTTCTCAGTGACACTAGTGGTGCTGGTATACTCAAAGTCAACAGAAGGATATTAAGGACATAGCTCGTCTCTGAGTGATGAATGAGAATAAACCTTGTTCAGGGCTAAGCCGGGACTGAATAAATACCATTAGCGTTTGGATTACTGGGATGTTCACAATCAGCAGGCAAGTCAGCTGTCTGTGTGCAGAGGGACAGTAGCAGCTGCTACTCTGTAAATCTTGAGGGGGGTGATCGCAGAAATGGGAATGATTGCATTTGCAGAAGCTGAACAGTTTGGGTCAGGGTGACAGCAATATGGGCTAACTGCCAAGGGTCAGAGGTCATGTTCTAGCAAACTAGAGCTGAGCAAGTGTGTGGCCAAGAGTGAGGATAGAGGAGCTGACCTCAGGAGAGCAGCCAGCTGGACCAGTTGGACCAGGGGCCTACAGGGTTGTTGCTTAGTATAGACCAGGGACTGCCCTTCTCTGTGCCTGGTACTCAGGACTTTCTCCTCATTCTCTTAACAGAGGAAAAACCATCACAGTTCGGAGATGCCCAGAGGGAACGCCATGCACATCTCTGGGGGATCGGGTGAACTCTGCACAATCTTGACAGGTGAAATGTGCGGGTCTCTCAGAGAAAGAAACGATTCTTTCTCTGACAGGCCCACCTTGCCTATATCCAACACATGGCCTTGCTCATCTACAATACACTGTAGCATATAGAATCCTGTAGCACGTATAATACAAATATTTTGTACGGAGGCACTTTGAGAACAGGGGTTTAAGAGGGCTCCATATTGGTCTGACATCTAGGGATGAATGGGTGAAGTAATAGACAATTACCAACTTGAATAAAATGGAATAAATCCACCTCAAAATAAATAGGGCATGAAATGGAATAAGTCCACCCCAAAATAAATTGGGACTTTCCTACATCAAAGTCTCAAATGAAATAAAACATCTGGCTTACAACATGAGCTTCACACTACACCTGAGTGTGGTAGGAAGCACGCTGGGCCCCGCAGAGTTTCATGTGGACCTGGGGAAAGGCTGGCCCCTCCAAGGACAGTTCCTCCTCAGCAGCCATTCATCAAGTGAACTTGGGGTGCCCATAAAGCCTAACAATGACAGCACTGTAAGAGAGCGGCCTGGACTCTTTCTAGCAGCACTCTGCCACCAACTACAGAGAGAGGGATGGCAGATAATCTTCCTAGCAGACAGCTGGCCCTGCCTCACAATCACCTGGGACATTTATTTTTCTTAAATCATTTCAGACCTGAAATTTTTAAAAAATTACAGAAAATTATACAAAAAAACACAAAACAACCCAGAAAATTTGTAAGAATAGTTCATGGTGAGGGGAATACCCTCCATTAAGATTCATCAACTGTTAATACTAACCTCATTTTCTTTTCCATTTTTTTCTCTTTATATACACTCCTCACCCCTCCACCCCGTGCCTGAGACTGAACTCTAGGTTCCATACATGCTCTGCCACAGAGCTGTGGCCCAAACGCCTCTCTCATTATTCAAAAAGTGTAGCTTCTATTGTTATTGATTGGCACTCTACTTGAAATAGCAGATCTCCCTTCCCCCCATTTATTTATTTGTAACAGTATGGATTCAGGGATTCTTATCTAGGGTAGTGGTGGTGAATCTATGGCATGTGTGCTGCAGTGGGCTGTTGTATCACGCTTCTTTTCAGAAATATAGGAATAGGTTACAGATTTGATGGTTTTTTACCCCTAAATATACCAGTGTGTATTTCCTAAGAATGAAAACACGAGCCAGCAGGTCTGCCTCTGGCTGCCAGGTACTGCCACGGGAAGGCCCTTTCCTATGGGTGCTCAGCACAGGCAGAGAGAGCCAGCAGATCCGCCTCTGCCTGCTGGGCGCCACGACTGGAAGGTCCTTTCCTGGGGTGGTCAGCACAGTCAGAACCAGCAGATCTGCCTCTGCCTGCAGGGAGCTGCCACCGGAAGGCTCCTTCCTGTAGGTGGCCAGCAGGAGCAAGGACACACAGCCAGGTAAGCCCTGTGCACTTGTAGGCCACCATTGGAGACCCTTGGTTCTTTTGGGCAGCCATCACCCAATAGTGAAATCAGACAAATACACCCCTGTGTGTCTGCCACCATCGTGGGAGTCCCAGCATAGACACACATGCACCCCTGATCATCAGGGAGCCCCAGTGTAGCCGCACAGGTCTGCAGAAGCCTGCTCCATGCCCTGCTACCTCCCTGTAAATCTGGGGTTAGAGGAACCCAGTGCCTGTCCCATGCCCCTACACAGTGGAGGGGCAGCCAAAGTGGGAAGTGCCTGAGGCCCCACAACCAGCTTCTTGGGAGGAACCCAAGAGAATGTCAAGACAAAGGAGCAAAAGGCAGTCTCAGACCTTTAGCCCACACAGAACAAGACTGGGAGATAGAGTCATCGAAGAAAATGGAAGTCACACACCTGAAATCTCTGAGAGGATAGCAACTGCAGTAAGGAAACAACTTCATGAGATGGTAAAAGCAGTCAAATCAGAAATAATGTCTCAGGTAAAAGAAGAAGTCACAAACATACTGAAAGAATTGTTCAGCAGGTCTAAAGAAGACATAGATTTAAACAAAAGAGTATAGGAAAATGATGGAAACCTTGAATGAATAGAGAAAGAAATTACAATGCATGAAACAGATTGAAAGAGAGATCCAGGAAATTAAAAATTCAATCAAAAGCTGGCAAAACTGCTTGAAAGAGAGTGAAGATAGACTTTCAAATCTTGAAGATAGGATTGCTGCTAGTGATCGGGAAAGGAAAGCTCTTTCTTTAAAATTATTTAAGTTTATTTTATTATTTTATTACTTATATAAGTTTATTTTATTTAAGTATTTTATTAAGTATTTTATTTTATTTAAGTATTTTATTATTTTATTTCAGGGATCGAACTCACACCCCACGCTTACTAGGTAGGTGCTTAGGCGGCTGAGCTAAACCCTCAGCCCCTAGGAAAGATCTCTCTTTTTTTTTTTTTTTTTGGTACCAGGGATCGAACTCATGACCTCGCGCTTGCCAGGCAGGCGCTTAAGCCACTGAGCTAAATCCCCGGCCCGAAAGATCTCTTAAAAACAACATGGAATCAGGAAATAACTCAGTGGCTGCAAGATGACACGAAAAAGCATAATTTAAGAGTGATGGGTGTTGGTGAAGAAACAGAGATCAACACAAATGAAATTAAAGGGCTATTTACAAAAGTAACAAAAGAAAATTACCCAAACATGGGAAATGGATCTGGCATGCAGATAAGTGAGGCATATAGGACTCCAATTAGCCATAACCAAAGTAAATCTATACCCAGATATATAATAATCAAGATCCCAGAAATTCAGCACAAGAATAGAATATTAAAAGCTGTTAGATAAAAGAAACAGATCAGCTATAAAGGAAAACCAATCAGAATCGCAGCAGATTTACCAATACAAACCATCAAGTCAAGAAGAATTTGGAGTAAAGTGTTTCAAACCCTGAAAGAAAACAACTTCCAACCCAGGTTGATTTACCTAGCAAAACTATCTTTAAAAATTGATGGAAAAATAAGATACTTCCATGATAAAGAACAACTGAAGGAATTCATGACTACTGAACCAACTTTACAGAGAGTGCTAAAGGATATTCTAGAGAGAGATAAAGCTGACCATGGTTCCAGGAACAGCAGCAGAGGAGGCTCGCCAAACAGGGCAGGCAATTGAATGAAGAGGAAAAGTGGAGGGCCAACAGCAGGAGGACAGCATGGCAGAGACAAACCAATGTATGCTGGTTGTAACCATTAATGTAGATGGCCTAAGGTCAGCAATAAAAAGAAACACAGGGAGAGTGGATCAAGAAACAAGATCCATCATATACTGTATACAAGAAACACATTTAACTGGAAAGGAAATTTTCAAATGAAAATCAAAGGAGAGAAAACAATTGTTCCAAGTGACAGGAGACCAGAAAAAAAAAAAAAAAACCAAGAGTAACTTGCCCATCAACCACAGAATGGATAAGATATGGTATTTTCACACAGTGGAAAGCTATCCAGCTATAAAGTAGAATAATCTCAAGGCTCCTGTAGGTAAACGGACTCAATTGGAGCTCATGTTCATGGATGAAACAGTTCAAACTCATACACGTGAACCCTAGCATAAGAAACAGGAGTTAGTGGGATCCAAAAGCAAAAATATTTATTGTAAGAGTGATAGGGGAGGGCTGGGGATTTAGCTCAGTGGTTTAAGCGCCTGCCTTGCAAGCTCAAGGTCTTGAGTTTGATCCCCACTACCAAAAACAAACAAAAAAACTGATAGGGGAAGAAACACCTGGGAGGGAAAGGTGGTAACTATTGTTAACTTGTCTTGAATGCTTGTATTGCTTTCACAATTTTGTTAGGTTTGACTTTATTCTGTGTTGTTTTGTTAGATTTTACTCTGATGATAGGGGTGGCTATTTTGAATATAAAGGGATATATTATGGTAATCTTGGCTTCCTATTATATTGCTTTGAAGTCTTATAAAGCTTTCATTCGTTTAATTGGTTTTATTGTTTTATTTTGTATGAACAGCTATTTTGAAGAAAATGAGACATGATAGTAGCCATTGCTGATTTCTTATCATCTTGCTTTGAAGTCCTATCAAGCTTTTGTTCTTCTGTTTTGATTGGTTCTATCCTGTTGTGTTTTATTTGATTTTATTATGTGTGATGGGATAGACAACTTTTTTGAGGAGAATGAGATAATAGCTGTTGTTCATTTCCTGTTATCTGGTTCAAAGTCCTGTAATGCTTTCATTCTTTTGAATGGTTTTATACTATTTTGTTGTGTTTGATATGATTGTGTGTGAAGGTATGGTTAACTATTTTGAAGAAAACAAGAGACATTATGGTAGCAACTGTTGATGTCCTGTTGTCTTGCTGTGAAGTGCTGTGTTGTTTGCATTGTTGTGTTATGATTTGCTTTGTTCTCTTTTGTTTTATTCTCTTTAAAATAAAAAAAATGTTAAAAAGAATAAAAACACTGTAATTACCAGATCAGGAAACTAATGTTTTTTAGATTTTTAGATATTCAGATTCTTCCAAATGTTCCAGTACTCTTCTTAGAAAAATAACTTTGGCCTCAAGGCTGGTCCAGACCCTCGTGCTGCAGATAACAAGATGTCTTTTTGGTCTCCTTGAATCTAGAATGCTTCCTTTATTCTTTGTTTTATATGACATTGAAATCTTTGAAGAGTGAAGGCCATTTGTAGAATCTTCCTCAGTCTGGATCTGTCTGCTGTGTTTTCGTGATTATGTTGGGGGTATGCATTGTGGCAGGAACATCACAAAAACAATATTGTGTCTTTCTTAGTATATCACAACAGGAGGCATGTAATGTCAGTCACAACTGGTCATGTTCACTTCGATTACTTGGTTATGTGGGTATCTGCCAGATTTCTCCACTACAAAGATACTATTTATCCCTTTGAAATGAATACATATTTTGTAGAGAGGCACTCTGAGATAGGAAGACAGCCTGTTCCTCTTCAAACTTTCACCCACTAGTTCTGGCATTTGTTGACAATTCTTGCTTAAACACTACGCTGTTTGTCAAATGATGATATTCAAACTCCACCACTGCTTCTATCCTTATTTGTTGGTTCTCTACGTGAAATACCAGATCTTCCTTCTTCCCCATTCATTTATTTGTAACAGTATGGATTCATGGATTCTTATCTCACCTAGGGCACTGGTGGTGATGCTATGGCATGTGTGCTGCAGTGGGCTGTTGTACCATGGAAAGCTTGGAAAGGTTCACCATCACTGATCTAGGTGATATAATCCACCAGTACCGTTTTTGGATGCCCAAATTATCCTGAACTTAATCCACCAGTGCCTTTTCATACTGGCTTCTATGCTTTTCTGATGATTTCCTCATTCTTTGAGAGTACTTCCTCATGTTCTGGCACAAGATATGAGTTAATGCATCTGGCCTGTGCCAGCCACAGAATCAGCCATTTCTCCAAGGTACACTCATTTATTTTCTGTTTTGCAGTACTGGAGATTGATTGAATCCAGGGCCTTGCACACAAGAGGCAAGTGTTCTACCACTGAGCCACACCTCCCAGGCATTTTATTCAGAGACTTGCTAAGTTAAACAGCCTCATTTTAAACTTACGATCCTCCTAAATCTCCCAGGTAGCCAGGATGACCGGCAAGTATCACTGCTCTTCGCTTGAGGAGCACTTCTTTTGGAGCACGTTTTGAAAGTCCAACCCTGTATATACTTAATCACAATCTCAGAAGATAAGTTCCAAAACCTGCCCCACATGGCTACGTTCTGAGAAGCACTATTTGGAACAACTAGACCCAAAGCTTAAGCTCTGATCTAGTACAGCATCTTTGAAAATGGCTTCCCAGTACCTGAAGACGTAGAGCAGGAGAGATCACAAGGCAGCCTTGTGCTAGTTTTACACTCTTCCAAATATTAGAAAATCATCCAATACTGATCTGAAATCTGCTTTCATGAAGCGTAAACCAACCATGTTTGAGTCTGCCCTATCAAAGTGGAGAGTTGCCACCACAGGTCCGGCTTCTGAAGCTGAGGAAAACTTCTTTCTCCCAACCTGGCGTCATGGGACCCTGGACTCAATCTCAGCGTGCTCCCTCTGTCTTCTGGACAGCACTCTGTGAGACGATGCTTGACATGCTAACCAATTCCTCAGCCATGGCGCCCACCCCTACCTGTAGGGCCTATTCTAGCAACCTCTCCAGAGTCCAGTGTCCCAGCAGCCCCTGTCCCAGGGGCAACCCTCTCCCTAATGCCTGAGGCCACCTCTGGTATTTGGCAGGCACATCACAGAATCAATTTTGGCCTTGTGTAGGTCAAATCCTGTGTTCCTCTAATGGGCCTGAGGTTACCCACCATGGCCCCAGATCTAAATGTAAGGCTTCATATTTATACTTACTAAAGAATAAATATTGTCAGTAAGCAAAAATGAAGTTACAAAAACTGTGGGTGGTATGACACCATACACTTACTTTGTTTTGTTTTGTTTTGGTACCGGAGATTGAACTCACAACCCCATGCTTGCCAGGCAGGCACTTATGCCATTGAGCTAAATCCCTGGCCCATACACGTACTTCTATGTGGTAGTAATTTCTTTAAAAAACAATGAATATGGCTTAATAAGTTATTTGTTGTACAATAATTTAAATATTATAGAATAATTAGATATTATAAAATAATTAAATATTAAGTATTTAAAATTTGATAATTTTTTTGAGACAGGATCTCCTTATGTAGTTTAGACTGGCCTTGAACTCACTATGAAGCCCAGGCTGGTCTCAAACTCATGTCGATCCTCCTGCCTCAGCCTCCCCTGTACTAGGATTACAGGTGTGTATAACCACACATAATTTAGTAACAAAATTTAAAACATCACTTCACTACCTAGGCCCTTCGTCTTAGCTTGTCATTATTCCTTGGGATCCTCATTCTATCACATCTTCTATACACTGCTTAAACTTTCCCATCGTCTCATTTATCCATTGCCATGTCTTTGTGTAAGAACCAAAATACAGGGTGGACAGGACAGAGTCTGACATGCGCCCCTGGTACATCACTGCTGTGAACTCTATTGACACTGAGCCAGTTATAAATATGCATTCAGGAGGTCTGCCTGTTCCCTGTGCTGCAACCCAACATGTCTTCACCATTCTTTCTCTGCCTGTTCTATTAGATTCCCATGAGAGTCTGTTGAATGTTTTCCTGAAATGCAGATTTCTCTGTGCCTCTATCACTGGCCTAATCTCCCAGCCTGGCAAATCTTTTTGAGAAAGGAAATCAGAAGAGAGGGGAAGCATGAGGGAGTCTCCTGGGGGTGTGGATAATGTTTCTTGACCTGGGTGGTAGTTAAGTGGGTGTGTTCATGTTTAGTAATTTATTAGGTGGTATGTGTTAAGGCAGACACAGTCTTCTGTATAAGGAAGAGAGGGAGGGAGGGAAGGAGGAGGAAAAAATGGATTTAAGCATTAAACTAGTCTGCAAGACCTCTTTTTACAAAGCCCACATTAGCTTCAAGTTTTTTTAGAAATATCCATAAATCCCATCTAAAACAGCTTGCTCTGTTATTTTAAAAACAAGAGTAGCCATCCTATCTTCTTACTCTCTTTCAACCCCCATCATGCCATAAAGATTCACATCTCGAGGTGATGCTTGTAAGTTTTTATTTGGCATCTGACTTTCTGACTCTAATTTGGAGAAGCCATTGGTTTATTCACGCCTTTCTCACACTCTTGGTCTCAAGTTCCTCTTAAACATATTTGCTTTCCTCTTTCCATCAGGATGGCCACTCTCCTTGAAAGAGAAATCACAGGCAAAGCAGAGCAAGAAAGGGCGGAGTTGCCCTCTCTGTTACCTGCTACACTGCATCATCTCATAGAAGCAGGTGGCCTAACCCTTTCTCTGCCATTCCTCTCAGAATTTTAGCTGCTCAAGTCCTTTTGCTGTTCTTAGCGTCTCCCAGTACTCACCTCTCCGGGTTCCTGACAGTGTGCTCAGAGGTTTGGACTTTTCCTCCCTACTTATTCTTAGTTACAGGCCTCTTTTCTCTCTTAAGCAACAACTCAGCTCTAACTGTTCCAAATGTAGCCTGTGGGGCTCCTTAGGTGTTGCCTTTTGTGCCCCTGCAGGAATCACTCATGATTCTATTAAGCACAGCTCATTTTTCAGACTATGAGTCATCCTTCCTCTCAAAGCTCTTGCTCAGAAAATATATCTACTTTTCCAGGACCTTCTAAAATCTGCTTCCCCCAAAACTCAAAGCCAGAGACCTTTGCATTCCCCTTGGCTTCTTCCCAAATGGTCACTTGCTGCTAAGCTTCCCCAACCAAATCTTTCTCACTGCTCAGAATATGACTTCAGGAGGTGGAAGGCTCTTTTTCTTATTTCCTCCTTAATCTTCTTAGAGATAAAACTATTATGAAAGTGAAAAATGTGCTAAAAATTCATATAAGAACTTATTAAAACCTTGTTTTTGTTTTGTTTTGTGGTACTGGGGATTAAACTCAGGGTCTTACGCATGCTAGGCAAATGTTCTATCACTGAACTACATCCCCATCCTTATTTTATTTTGTGAGACAGGGTTTGGCTGAGTTGTCCAGACGGGCCTAGAAGTTGCAGTCCTCCTGTTGCAGTCTCCCAAGTAGCTGGGATTACAGGTATGTACCACCACGCCAAGCTGAAATCTTGTATTTTTCAGAAACAAAGTCCCAATGCTCATAGTGCTACACCATTTTGCTTCTGCACCAATTTTATAATCTCAGTGCAGAAAGCCTCTTTTGTGGGGAGGGTAGAAGCTGCCAATGATCCCAGCTAAGGATCGGTTGGTTTGTGGGTCTTGAGCTAAAAACCAATAATTGAAAAGCTGAGTATGGTGGTACACGCCTGTAATCCCAGCACTGGGGAGGCTGAGGCAGAGGATACTGTGAGTTTGAGACCAGCCTTGGCTACAAAGTGAGCTCAAGGCCAGCCTGAACTGCTTAGTGAGACCCTGTCTCAAAAAAGACAAAAACAAAAAACAACAACAAAAAAACCAAATCAATAATCTGGACTTTTTTCCCCTTGTTTTCATCAAAAAAGTCCAAACTCAGTAAGCAAATTAGTGAATTGGTACTACTCTGGAGTCAGGCACACATGGGTTCAAGTCCTAATTCCAGGGGTTTCAAGATGGGTGACCGAAAACCTCTCTGTATCTCACTTTATGCATATTTTATTTTAGTACTGGGACCCAAGGTTTTCATTCCTAGCCCTTTTTTAAATTTTGAGGCAAGATCTAAGTCACTAAGTTGCCCAGGTTGGGCTTGAACTTGCTGTTCTCCTGCCTCAGCCTCCTAGAGTGCTGAGATTATAGGCATGCACTACCATGCTTGGCTCAATCTATGCATTTATAAAATGAGGATTAAAAATAACATTTATTTCATGAGATTGTTGCAGGGACTAAAAGAGATAACAAAGTTCCTGAGCATGAGGACAACAGCTGTCCTATCATAGCATATTGTACTACTTAAAAAAATTATAATTTTTACTTTTAGGCTAAGAGACAGAATGCTTGTGCTTTCAGGCTTCAGAAGGGGAGGGGCTACCTGTGGTAAGGGACAAAGAAGCTCCTGTGGTGTGCCCCTAAATGTTCATCCTCCATTCCTCTGGCTGGATAGACAAAGGCAGCACAGAAGGAATTCATGGGGGAGAAATGTAATTAACAAGCTAAAGGAGAGACTGGGAGGAAGGATCAAAGAAGCTAATTAGAGCAGACTAAAGGGAGACCACAGAGTAGGGCACATGGAAGAGAGAGGGCTAAAGAGAATTATCTGTGGCCTACAATTATTTGAAGAATGTCTCTGCATAATCATCTCAAGCAGTCTGAGGGAGGGAAGGTAGGAGTAACAAGGTTAAGCAGAAAAAATTTAGGCTAAAGCATATGGGAAATTTTTCGCACACTGAGATTTACTAGGCTTCTTAGAGAGCACAGAGAGGGTGACTTCAGGTCATCTCCACCAGCTGTGGGTAAATCTGTCCCTGTAGGTGCTGCTGGTGGGGTGAGAGCAGAGCAGGCTGTATTCTAAACCTAGAGGGACTCTGGGGAAACCAACCGGCCAATTCTGGCTCCAAGCTCCAGGCAGCCCAGCCTGCAGACCCCATGTGGCTTAGCACCGAGATTCCCTACTCACCCAGACCAGCTCTCGCAGCTCTGAGATGTGCACTGGGAAACCAAACACCACCCCCACTTCCTCACCCCTCCACCATGCGCGCTAATAAACTTGATAAATGTGATATATCTCACTGTGTGAAAAACCATCTCCTCAATCAGAGTGAATGGAATCAAGCAGGGCCTATTTTGCTTTTGCTACACAACTGTAGAAATGTTTATGAATGAGCCATCTCTTAATAGCAAAAGAAAAAGCAATGATCGTGGGATGGTCTATAGCTGAAAATGACAACACTGAAATGCTTCATTTACAGGATTTGGAAGTCGTATAGACTACAAATTTTTCTTCTGTGCAACATACATAACAAATCCCCAAAATATCCTTTGTTTGCTGAGGTTTTTACTCAGATAGTTAAGGTTTCTGACAGTTTAAATATGGTGAACAATATGGTGAACTATTCAAATATTTTGCATCATTGGTATTTGGGAAAATCTTAACGAACAATTAGCTCTAGTTCTAAGAGGCAAGTGCAGCACCGAGGCTCCTGGGTTTCCATGGCACTGATCAACGTGGCCTCATTGGTCAGCTCGGTGGCTCCCACTGGTCTGCCAAGTGTCAGTCACTTCTCTCATGTTGTAATAAAAGGGGAAACTGTGGCATGGATCTGTATACTCCCCAGCCTGGCTCAGAGATCACTAGGTTTTGCTCCAATTTAAGGAGGATACAAAGCTGCGATTGCTTGCACACTTGTAATCCCCGTACTCTAGGACACTGATGCAGGAGGATTTCAAATTTGAGCTTTGCTTGAGCAACAGTGAGACTTTTTCAAAATAAAAAATAAAAATGGGTAGGGGTGTAGCTCAGTGCAAAGGCCCTGAGGTTCAACCCCCCATTATAGCCCCTCCTGCCCAGAAAAATAATATAGAGCCCCCCTCACCAAAAAAGAAGGCTATAAATAGAGCTCCCACACACCCGCACATAGCAGGTGTTGAACGCAGAACCTCAAGCATGCTAAGCAGGTGCTCTACCATTCAGCTGTATTCGGAGCCCAAGAGCTTCCTCCAAAGTAGGAACAAAACTAGGAGGCCTGACCTTTGGCTGAGGCTCTTTGGCCAGATGCTACAATACGGGCCAGAAGAAAATTAAAGACTTTCCATTAAAAAAAAATTTTTTTTTTAAACAGAGGAAAGTTTCCTCCTTACAGCTTGTGGAGACAGAACAATAGATGGTTTCATTTATGAACATGTTATATGTCTGAGTCTCTTTGTTTAATCAGCTGATGGACAAAGAGTGATCCAACCAACATACACAGGGTCCTCAGCTAAACATTTTGGGGCCAGAGCAAAGAATGAACACGGTTCTTGCCTCTATCAGACGAAATGAACAGTCAATAGAGACACGCAGAGAGAGAGGAGTCACCGTGCGAGAGGGTCATCTGGACAATGGAAGCCTCGGTCAGGGAAGCTAGAAAGAAGAATGACCTTGGCAAGATCCAAAGACATTCACACAGGAAATAAAGGCTAAAATTTTGTATGTATTACCCAACTCAAGTTAGATAAAAATCCCGGGTTTTTTCCAAAGAAAATGTGAAGAGTCACCTTTCACAGATTCTTTTAACTCTGTTCTGATAAATAATTAAAAGGCCATCTGCTGGAATCATTCTAAAGTCAAAAAGTTACACTCATAAAATAGTTAATGTCAAAATGTAAATGGTTTGTTTAAGATTCAGCAATTGTTGCTGAATCAAACACAAAATCTCTATGGCTTGAATAGCAAGGGAAACAAAAGGCTTGACGATTTAGTGCTCGTTATAGACAGACTGGCTGGATTTTAGATTGCAACTTAAAGGGAAAAAAAACATTAAACTAGTTCAAGTGTGAACTGACATATGCACAGCAGTTTTTAGCTTCTATAGGTGGAGTAAGGACACAGCCTGAATGTGACTTGTACATGGCATGGACAATGTGTGTCTGAGAAGGGTTCCTGGCATGGGTCTCTAGGGTACAGTGGCTGGGTGTGAGGCCAAACAGAACCCAGGCAAGAAGGCCCTGGGAAGTTGACAATGCCACCAGGTTGAGCTCAGCACTGTGGACATGCAGAAAATAATTTAGCTAGCTTGTTAGTAAGGCATCTCACTAGTGGAAGGACCTGAGATAGAACTGGGTGATCAGACATATTGATAAAAGTTAAAATAAGGATAGATAGTGAACGAGGACAAAGAATGAACTCCCTCAGACAACATGGGATGCAGCCCGCACCCTACTAAAGGGTGCTGCAGCCATCCTTACTAAGGTCATGAATTTTGAAGGCCTAAAAATGTGTTGAACTTTCTCAGGCAGCACAGAATGCAGTCCACCCCCTACCAAAGTAGGGTATAGCTGCTTCCTACTAAGATCCTGAGTTCTAAAGAACTTAAAATTCAAAATAACCAATTATTTCTCCAAAATCTCAGTTTCCTTTAAACCTTATGTGTTGAACTTGGGCTAGGGAGCCTGAGCTCCAACTGGTCATTTTAAATTCCGAGCCACCCGTGATAGGTGGTCATTAAACAGTTGAACACTTCCTGTGCTCTGCTTATCTATAAGTCACTCTGAATGGAGAGGCCATTGGCCAGGCACTCAGGACCCTCCTGCGAACCCAGGAGCTATTCTTATTTCCAGTAAAACTCTAACCTCCTCCTTTGCTTCAGGACTTCCCTTCTTGATGTTGTAAGATCACACACTTGAACACGTGACATCTAACAGGACGGGAGTTATTTTTCCATATCAGGCAGGGCCAACCCCAGTGAGCTCCTTGCTTCCGAAAGGCTGGAGGACGGGCTGGCTCCTTCCTAGGGAGGCGAAGCAGCAGCTCTCATTCTCCCTCCTCTTCCTGGCCTTGCTTGTCAGACACTTGCGTAAGTCACAGTGGGACTCCTGCCCTGCAGAATCTAACTGTAGGCTGGCTGAGTGACCACCACTGCCCTCAGGTTTGGTCCTTTGTGGTAGGTTTGTGGGGTGCTGAGTAAGAACTTTAGTCTAAATTCTCTGGCTCACTGGGATATAAAAGCAGTTAAAATTTTAACATATGGGATTTCTTTGAGTCTTAAAGATAATTCTGTCTTTCAGGGTACCCTATTAACATCCCGTGTTGGGAGGACTAGTCATGTGTAAGTAGGGTGACCACATAATTTACTGTCCAAACCGGACAATAAAAGAGGGCATGATTAATTACCACACAGGAACAAAAGGCATAAATAGAACATATGGTCACTCTCTATATAGAGCTTTTGTTAGGTTCTATGGAAGAAAAGTGAATGAACCATTTTTGGGGCCCTGGAACCTGGGCCTTAAGCTATGGGTCAAAGAATCCTGCGAATAGGTCAATGATAGGCACCCACAAAGGGGAAATTTGCCCCCTAAAGGGAAACTTCAAAACAGCTTAGCAGAGCAAAGGCTATGGCCATCAGCTCCAGAGCCACTTAGAGCTGAGTCTGAATCCTAGACTTTCTTTTTTTCATTTGTATTTTTTTAAAACAAGGTCTTAGTATGTAATGCAGGCTGGCCTCGAACTGATGACATCTCCTGCCCCAGCCTCGTGAGTACTGGTATCATAGGTGTGCACCACCATGCCTGCCTTAGACTTTCTTTCTGTATGTCTGTATGAACATGGAACAGGACAACTACTCCATCTTTGCCAAGCTTCCCCCATTACCACTCTGATTGGGATTGAACACAAGGCCCTCACTCTGAGCTATTTTGGCTCTGTTTTGTTGTTTTGACACAGGGTCTTGCCAAATTGCTAAATTGCCTAGACTAGGCTCTGATTTGCAATCTTCCTTCCTCACTCTCTCAGAGTGCGAGGATTATGTATGTATCATCATACCCACCTTCTCAAACTTTCTTTTCTGTAGAATAAGGGTTAATAATATCATTGTGAGAATTAAATGATATACCAAAGAAAACACTCCTGGCATATAATTTTCAACATGGTTAAGATTATTATTAGCATATCAGGACTGGTTGTCTACTTAAAAACCCCATCTGCTTTTGCCACTGCCCCAAGTTAGAGGGTGGAAGAAAGGCAAAAAGAGAAAAATGCCAGAAGGGGAAACTTAACCTCTTTCAAATAACCCTCCAGGTGCTGGTCTAGGGTTAAGTAGAAGGTCCTTAATCACAGCAGCTCTTGAAGAGTGGACCAGATGACCACTCCTGAGGCACTGCTCTGCCTTCCTGGTACCTGCCCTCCTGATCTTACATTTCACACACTGACCCAGCCTATCTACTTCTGTGTCATCTTCAGCTTCTGGAGGCAAATGCAATCCACATGGTTTCCTCTGCAGCACTTCCTTAGACAGAAGTGATTTTCCAATGAGTAATTTTGTCCTGATGGCCCCCATGAGGTTGTGTGGTAGCAGCGGTACATCCTCTGTACGTTCCTAGGCCTCTAGTGTCAGAAACAGGAAAGTGAGGACAGCCCATCAGTTATGTGGATGATGGCTTCTGGACTGCCTTTGCGTAATGCCTTTCAAGTACAACTCAAATGTTAGCTGTGTAATACTATGACAGCTCAGTGAAACAATACTACTACCCCCATGTTACGGGTTTGTTATGGCTTGTGTCTGTATGACACCCCCCCCAACTCTCATCTAGTCATAGGTGAGGCTTTTTCAGAGATGGCTGAATCTACTGTGTGTGATGCTGGAACTGATTCACAGTACAATTCAACAGCACTAGGATTAAGGGTGTGAGTGCTACCTGTCCTAAATAACCTGGATAAGATAAAGGGTTAGAAAGAGCTGTGGTTGTCCCTTGTTGCTTTGCTACCTTCTGCCCACAATGAACTGTTTCTCTTCTGCAATGCCTGTCTGTCATGCCACCCCGCCTTGGAGCCAGCTGATTATGGACTGAAATGTCTACAAACTGTGAGCTAAATAAACCTTTCTTGCTTTACCTTTGGGTGTCAGGTATTTTGTATCAGCAACAAGAAAAGTAACTAAGAATTAGAGCTAAATGTCCCCTAAAAGTATCATGTATTCAAAGGTGAGCCTTTTGGAAGGTGAATTTGATCGTGGGGGTGCTATATACTCATCAGGGGATTAATCCATTGATGCACTCATGGCTGAATATGCTTTAAGAGATGGGACAATGAAAAAAAAAAGAGATGGGACAGTGGGAAGAGGCAGGTCAGTGGGGGCATGAAGAGTGTTTTCTTGTACCCAGACCACCTTCCTCTATTTGCTTCCTGGCCGCCATGGATGAATAGCTTTCCTCTCCTATGTTCCTCTGCCATGCTGCCCTGCAATGGAACCAGCTCACTAGAGACTGGATCCTCTGAAAACCATGAGCCAAAATAAACTTCTCTTCCTTTAAGTTGTAAGTGATGGGTATCTTGTCCCAGAGATGGAAAAGTAACAGTATATTCCATTTCAGTAAGCCACAAACTGAGTCACAGAAAGATAAGTACCGTTTTTTCAAAGGTCACATAGTCAAGAAGTGGAAGAATCATAAAAGCTCTAGCATGGAAACTAAGAGACCAAGATTCTACTGGTAGTACATGACAAGCTACTAATTGAAATTCTAGGAGTCTCATTTCACTTCTATCGTTTGCCAAGAAGCCAGGCTGCTTCACCAGAAGAGCTGCTGAGACAGGGCAAGAGAAGTAATTCCAAGTGTTTAACATTATGATGCTATCGCCAACATGCCAACATCCTCCATCATTTAGTTTTGGCACTGGACCCGGAATAGAAAAGGAGAAACCAGTCCCTTGGCGAAGGAAGGAAAGCTCTAATGGCAGTGATTGTTTTGTTTGGATTTGATTTGGTTTTTGTTTTGTTTAGTTTTGTTTTTTGAGACAGAGACTCACTATGTAGTTTAGGCCAGCCCTGAATTCACTGTATAGTCCAAGCTGACTTCAAACTTACAGCAATTCTCCTGCCTCAGCCTCCTGAGTGCCAGGATTATAAGCATGCACCATCATACTCAGCAGCAGTGGTTTTCAACATGAGATCTCTGACCAGCAAGTCACAGAAATAGTCTGGGAAGTGGACAGAAATGCAAATTCTCAGGCCCCAGCTTAGCCTGACTAGATCAGAAGTTGTAGCGGAGGGGCCTGGTTATCTGTACTGTAACAAGCCTTCCAGGTGCTTCTGATCCCTGCCTAGATCTGAGGATCACTAAATGATAGCAAGCTGTCTCCCCAGCCCTGGGCAGAAAAGACCTGCTTTAGGGACCTGAGGCAGAGCCCAGCTTTTGCAGGAAGACCAGGCTTTAAGGGCCACTGCCAAGAGCTCGTAAAGCTCCCAATAAAACCCAGACCTACATGGACACACTGATCAAAATACAATAAAGAAGAAAGGAAGAAATCTGACAAAAGGAAAAAGCAGTTTCGGTGGGGGACAAAATACAACAATCTTCTCTGGGAGATGAGAGGCATAAAAGGGATGTTAGATGTTCAAAGAACCAAATGTCGAAATGACAAAAAAATACAAGAATAAAGACAAAGTGTGGACATCAATGCCACATGGGCCACAGTCTAATGATGGCAGTGGCCAGGAACAGCACCCCCATACAGCCAACCAGAGCCCTTCCTCCCCCACCCCCAACAAGACAGCCTGTATAAATAAACTCCAGGGGAAAAACACCAGCAATTAGTCACTGAATCTTGCTTGCTGGAATGAGGAGAAACTTGTGAAAAGTCACCAGAGGCTCTGGTGGGAAAAGCTCAGCTAAAGAGGCCACGTGGACAGGGCTACAGTGTGGTCATAAAGGACAAAGTCCTGCAGTCTTTGATGCCTGCCAAATCCTAACCTGGAAGGAGAAATGCAGGGCCTGATCACTGGACTGCAATGAGCTCCCTCCTACCCGGGCCCGTGTCCAACTTGAAAGCCTTTCATGGAGGCTCTGGGAGGCCAGGTGGGGAGGGCAGGGAGGGGATGGATGGGGGTGCAGCAGGGAGGGTGAGGCCCAGAACACACAACCTTTAACCAAAGCACTTCTGCCACAGGAAGCTCATGCCACACTCGGATCTTCTCCTGGCCCCTGGGGCATGTGCTTTGTGACCTTACAGCTTCAGTGCTTCTATTCAGGAAATTACTGAAAATGACCCTATCAGTAATACGGACTATACAATTGGGGTCTGTGGGACAGCTCCCCTCCACTCACTGAGGGGCTACTCACCTAACCCTTGACCTCATCTCAGGGCAAAGGTAACAAAGACTTCCCCTGCCACACAGTCCCTGGCAAATTCCAAAAATCCCAAATGAAGTTACAGCCATCTCCCTGTAGGACCTAGAGCAGTGATGGGAGGAACCTTAAAGCAGGCAGGACATTTAAGCTCTACACCCTCAGTGCCTGCACCAGTTTCTTTTCACTGGTGTTAGCCTGCTCATTCTGAGAATACTATCACTTTAATAAACTTTGCCACTGTTCACCTTCGTGTGCTACATGCAGTTCTTTGTTCACTGCACACAAGAACCTGGGAACCCGTGCCAGACCCCATAACCCATGGTAATCTCTGGGCCACAAGTGATGGGAGGAGGGCCTCCTTCCCCCAGGTTCTTTCTTTTTTTTTTTTTTTTTTTCCCAGGTTCTTTCTTAACTCCACTGAGCTGTGCTCTCCAGTTGCTGTCTGCAAGGCCTTTCTCTAATGCCATCCCAGCCCCATCTTCAGCTGGCTAGTTCCTAATCCAAGACTCACCGCAAATACCATCTCCTCAGATGACATCTTCAAACATCACCTCACCCTCACAGGATTCCTGTTACACCTCATTCTTTTTGGTACTGGGAATCAAACTCACAACTTTGTGCTTGCTGGGCAGGTACTATGCCTCGGAGCTATATCCTTGGCCCAAATACCTCACTGTTTTATGCTCTTATCACACTGATCAAAGGCTGGCTCTCCTGATAAGCCAGGAACTCTCTGGAGGCAAGGACTGTGCCTCCTGACCTGTTCATATACAACCTCACTTGAGATGGTCTAGCCCAATGCCTGCAAAACACTTAACAGTAGCTGCCTAGAAAAGCGAGGCCTGCTGGGACTCTGCTCCTGCTAGGATAGGACACTGAGGCTGGGAGTACCGAGCTCTGTAACTAGGACTGGGGACAGACTGCATACATGACCTCCCTCCCTTCCTGTCTTCCATATGCACTGTCAGGGCACAGAGGGCAGATTCCAGCCAATGTCCTGAATTTTACCTTCTCTTCCCCTTCCCCTCTTTCTCCGCTTGATTCTCTATGACCAATTCCCAGTGTGTCCTCACTGCCATGTATCCCCTGGCTGCTTGGGCAAAGGGACACAGTGGAAGTGTTCAGTGATGCACATCCCAGTTTCCCCTCCTGGGAATAGCTATACTTGCCCACAAAGAAAAGTAATGTATAAAACCAAGGGATTAATCCCTCATGATATTAATAAAATTTTAGGTAGCAGGAGGCAAAAAAATAAAAATTAAAATTAAAAAAACCATTGGGGAGCAGTAACCTACACATGGCTCCTGAAATCATCTCAGCCCCAACTTAGTCCAGCAGAGCAGCGATGGTGAAGGCTGCCAGTGGTCTGCTGATACGGATGGCCAAGTCGCCTATCTTTAGTTTGACCTCACCTGGCCACCATCCTTGACAACCTCTCTCTGGCTAAAGACTAGAACTCTATGCAGAACCTCTGCTTTCTTTTCTATTACTCCAATTCCAATCCAACTTTCTAGACCTCTGTCAGGACAACATGGCCTGGGAGATGGCTCCTCTTCCTCCAATACTCTAAGCTCAACCAACCACTGATTCACAAAGATCAGTTGGTGCTGCTGCTGCCTAGGGCCCCTGATGCTGGGGATCTGCTGAGGAGGTGGCACAGAGCCACATTGCAGAGCAAGAACACTGGAAGAGGGCAAGGTCAAGTTGACAAATATCATACAATGAGAAAGAATTGCATGAACTGTGGTGGCATAATATAGCATAACAGATGGATAATTAGATTTATTCTAAGAGCTGTAAAAGTAAGTAATTAAATAAAAATATGGAACAATGAATCTGCCACAGAGAGACACCTAACAGGCTTATGAGAACCCTGCAGCTGGCACAAACAGTCTGAGAGAGAAGCAGTGGGCAAGAACCTCTAACACTGCCCTGATGTTTTAGGCATAATAAATCCAGCACCAGCTCAAGCTGGGCACAGAAGACAGCCTGGTCTCGGAGGGAGATAATCAGACCTGAGGCTGCAAACAGTGTTGTGCCATGGGAATATGGTCTCCTGTCTCCATATGGAAGACAGCAGCCTGAGGTAGGCCGAAAAACTTCCCACCACTGGGGTGCTTGGCAAGGCCTCTGCAAAGTCAGACTGACAGACTGTGTTTATCTACGCAGAAGCAGAGATGCATGCACAGATAACGGGATTCACAGCCACCAAAAGAAGCAGGTGGAGAACCTCAGAATCAGGTCTCCACTCTGAGAGATTGGTGGCAAATGATGAGGGCACAGTTACAACAAAAAAACATGAAACAAGCACCTAATGTGTGCAAAGCACAGTGTTAGGGACAGAATGGCCCTGAGGAAGCATCTTCCCTGGACAGAACAGTGGGAAGCAAACAGATCATCTGGAAATTGTGTTGCATTTAGTCAGAATTCTGTTTCTAAGTGACCAAACTAAATTCAAACTCCTCTAAGGAAATTGGAGTTTGTTGGGTCCCATTATGAAGAAGGATGACAGAGGTAAAAGCTCAGACTGTGTCTCTAGGTTTGGTTTCCCTCTCTGAACAAGGCTGCTTTCTCCAGACAGGGACTAGTCTGATGGCAATTGGCAACTGCTAAACACGACAGTCTTACTAGACAGAGTTGCTTCCTTCCCAATGGCACAGAATTCCAAAGAAGGACTTTGGCCTTGTTTGGGTCACATGCCCACTCCTGGATTAATCACTGTACAGATAGAAGGACTATTAACAGCTAGTCTAGGTCACATGACTGACCCTAATTTGCAAGTGAACAGGTAGAGCACAAAAATCAATAGCTTCACCTGACCACTATAGTTTTGATAACATTAGCAAAGGAAAGTACTGCTTTCCAAAGAAGGAGATAAATGTTTTCAGAATTCCCAAACAACATAAGTCAACATAAACAACATAAATAGAGCCCATTCGATTGTTTTATACCACCTCAATACTAGATACCTGGCAGTTTGGGGCTGGACTGGGAGTCAGGCCAGGTCTACAACAGTCTGGCTGGGCCTATGGATGCAGAAATCCAGTTTGGCCAGGCATGGTGGCACATGCCTGTAATTCCACCTTGGAGGCTAAAGCAGGAGGATTGCTGTGAGTTCAAGGCCAGCCTGGGCTATGCAGTGAGTTTAAGGGCACCCTGAACTACATAATGAGACCCTTTCTCAAAAAGACCAAAACAAAACAAAAAAACCACAACAGTTTGATCCTACTCTGTAGACCTGTCCCCAAAGCCTAAGCACAAGACCCTTACCAACAGCTTCACTGAGGAAACTTATACAATACTAAAGCACACAGAGGGACTTCCAGGCAGCCAGGTTCTTGAAGGGCTTCCATACTCACTAACTTGAACCTCCTTCCCAGAGTATACATCACAGGAATAAATTCCCTCCATCCTGGAAACTTCAGCACCTTTGACAGGGAGCCAAGGACGGTGATGCTTTGCTTCTATTACTCACACTAGTGGATCCACAGGGCAGCTCTGCCTCATGGGAGGAGTAGCAACATATTTTTCTGTGGAAGTAGAAAACCCCACTTCCACTTTGCCCAGCACTTAGCACGAAGAGCTCATAGAGAGGGTCTCCTGACAATCTGACTTGAAGGAATAGTCCCAGGCTTTCCTTCCTCAGATCTAGACCTACTGCACACTCCTCTAACTTTTCCATCAAGCTCCAGCCAAAGCTACAGTTATCTCTCTAGCTGTTTATCAAAGCAGCTTCTCTTCTTGGAAGCCTCCAGGAAGTCAAGCCTTGTTTAGGCCACCAGATGATATCCTCCTCCAAGAGCCCAGGATTAGCTCTATCAGGATCCCTGGAGAAAGATAAGACATTCAGCAGGTCTCTTTGTTTTAAGACCAGGGGGCCCAGGGGATAATGGGGACTCCTTGGGAGTCAGACCTAGCAAGATAGGCCAACATCAGGGTTTGGCTCCCAAGATTCACACATTTCTAAATGATTCCCTCAACTTCACGACCATGGAGCTGGGGCTTGCCCTATTCAGAGGTGCTGTCCAACATTTGGCTATCAAATTCTTTCTGCCGTCATTATCTGCCCACTGAGGGTTTCCCTAGAAATGCAGGAAAATGGAGCTCAGTTCCCACATGGAATAGTCAAATGCTCTGGTTATGCTTGGTAACTGGAGCTATATTGGAAGATCTGGTTCAGTGCAGCCATGCTGGGCCCAGATGGAAAAAGTCTGAACCAGGGTGAAGAGCAGCTTGCCCATGGATGGCCCTCTGGCCTGGAGATCTCTGAGCTGGCTTTGCTCCTGCTCCACATATACAACTTAACAGCTGCTGCTGAGTCCCAGAGAAAAGAAAGCTTCTGCCTCCTACTCTGCCCCTGCCTTTCCTGGCACAGGCTGGAATTGATCACTAGCCTATACCTGGAGTGAACCTCAGTGACCATAAGCCCCAAACTGAGCTCAAATGACTTTTCTTGAGCTGCACTAAATGAAAACAATTTCTAAAATCCCAAACAGTTCAATAGCAACTAACCCTCTCTTATCCCTTCAAAACTATGTAACTTGGACAAACAATATTCCTCAAAATAGCATCTGAATCAGAGGCAAAGAGGGAACTAACTATAGGGGTAACATTAGGGTAACTTGGGGTCCAGCAGATGAATGGTTTCTGGATCCTCAGACAAGGGAAAACAAGGGGGTAAATAGTGGGAGGAAGGATGGTAACCTTAGGGGTGGGGCACTGGTGACAAGGGAGAGAGGTAATTGTTTAGGTCCAATAAAGCCTTAGTGAGGCTAGTCACATGATTCCAGAGTAATGCCTAACTGGCCACTGGACTCATAGGATCTCGAAAACTATAGCGTTTACCCTAAAACTTGAGCCCATTGCAGCTTTTGTAAGGCTAAAGTACTCCAGAGAACAACCATGAGAGTTCAAGCATGGAGTTCACAGGGCTCATGCCAGAAAATCCAACTCCATGTTAACTTCATTATTTTATATCTTTCAACTAGAAAATAAGATAAGCTCATGGCAAAACAGTAACAAACAAACAAAAACTCGAGCAGGTGAAGGGAGTAAAATTGAAAGGAAAAGTCCCTCTTTTTCATACTCTCATTCCCTCATTTAAAAATATATATATTATAAATTTATATATAGGGCTGGGGATTTAGCTCAGCAGCTTAAGAGTCTGCTTTGCAAGTGTGTGGTCATGAGTTCGATCCCCAATACCCCCCCCAAATTTTATATATAAATCTTTACCCATTTATCTTTGCTATCAATGCACTACTAGCTAGCAATGTTTTTTATAAGTAGGGGAATGTCCTCAAAACCACTCAGGGCAGCCACTTGATGCCCTGTTAAGCAGAAAATATATGAGAAGAGGGGTAGCCAGTCACATCATAAAAGACTGGAGGAAGATCTAACATTCCAAAGTCAAACTGAAAGTTCCAGCCAAGAGTGATGGTACATATACTCTGGGAGGTTGGGGCAAGAGGATCACAATATTGAGAGCAGTAGCTTAGTGAGAGCCCTCTCTCACAGAAGGAAAGGGAGAGAGCTGTATTTCACTGTGACGTCCTTGGGTTCAATCTCTAGTATTGAAAAAAACAAAACAAAAAAGTTCCTAAGGAAGTGTGAACCCAATTGGGCCTCACACTGTGGCCCAGAGGAGAGAAAAGGCAAACTTTGTACATGGCTCCTCCTCAGTTCTCTGCCCTGTGTTGGTGGCCTCTCCTCTCCCAGCTTGTCATTTGAGAGCTCTCATCCTTTACCGTCATGCCCGTCACCACCTTGTTCTCTCCCTATGGGTTCTGCTCTACAAGCCTCCAGGTTCCTCTGAAACATCACCACTGTCAGGGCTGAGCAACTGAGAACAACAGGAGATGACCTCATGGCCTTCACATCCTCATGCCAGCTCCCAACTGCTTGTACTGCTGAATAATTGAAAGAGGAGAATAAGCCACTCAGCTGACTTATGAAGCCAGCCTGGCACACGGATTACCTCAGAGTGAATTATTCACACAAGGTATAATTGGGAGTTGCCAAAACTTCTATTTGACATTCGAGATAGAAAATTATGAATGCTAGAAGGTGAAAAGAGACCTTGGTTCCAGGCAATAAATAATACTGTAAAAATATACTGTACAAGAAGGAAAGGACAGATGTTTTACAACATGCTTTTCAACAAACAATGCATCAGTGGGAGAACCAGATCTGATATCAGGGTCACAGGCCACCAAAAGCCCTCAGAAAGCCCATAACATCCAAAACACTAAAAGACAAGACACTGACTTTCAAGGTCCAAACACCCCAAATTTCCAGTCAAGAAAAAGCCCATTCCTCTGCCTCCATTAAGCATGGCAATAGTAACAGGACCTACCATTACTGAAAGCTTATTGGATGCCCAGCAAATGGTCACTATTCCTACATTATCTTCCTTACTCTTATTTGTAACAAGCAGAGAAAGCATGTAGTAGGTACTCCATAAATATTTGTTGCAAAGAAGACAAACCATGCTTTCCTGTGAGCCAGACTCCACCATGGGGATAGGGAAGAGACTCACCAAGAAGACAATCCATGCCTTTCCCATAAGCCAGCAGGTGTGTGGGCTGGGAAACCAGAAGAGCATCATTCCCCACCCCCTCCTTCCCTGGTAAGCAACTGGCTGATTCAAAGGAATCAGGGTGAGTTGATAGCAACTGAGGTGAAAGGAACAGCTTGATGACTGTATTGTTTGATTGACTTTGCAGGCCTGGGGCTGGTGGTCTGTGCATCTATTTGGAGGATGGCAGTGTGCACTGTGGCAACTGTGGGGGATTCTTCTGTCTTGTTTTTGAAATCCAATATTTCGTTCCACTTTATTGTTTTGCTTTATTCCTGTATCTGGTAACCTGAGCAACTATTTTAAAGATAATAATATGCAGTATAACAACCACTATTAAATTCCTATCATCTTGTTTTGAAAACCTATGTAGCTATTGTTTTTTGTTGTTATTTTGATTTTGTTGTTTTTTTTTAGGTTTGTTTGCTTCTTGATTTTTCTGTTTTTTCTTTTTATCAGTACCGGGAATCAAAATCACGACCATGTGCTTGCAAAGCAGGCGCTTATGCCACTGAGCTAAATACCCAGCCTCTCTTTTTTCTTTTTAAATAAAAAATATTTGTTGTATGTGCAAAGAAATGACTATATAGTCTCTCCAGAACCTGGAATTGCCACACCTGGAAAACACCAACTTTGCAAGAGACAAAAAGGTAGAGCTCTGGGAATAAAAATGAGCCTATATGAAAACTAGAATTCACAGAGAAACTGGAAAAACTGTAGACAATGCAGAGAAAAAGAAAGAAGTATCCTGGAACATTAATCCTGGCTCCTGGGTAAGCCCAGAGAGGTTTGGCAGCCCCAGGTGAAACCAGTTCCCAGGTAAGCCCAAAAAGGTTTGGCAGCTCCATAAAGGTTTGGCACTAGCCCACAGAAAGGCCCACAATTATTGTAAGCTGAAATATAGCATGAGGTTTTACTCTCAAAGTGACTGTTTCCTCATAGCAGGCTAAAGTTAGAAAAGAAATTCACTGCAGTATCTGCTATCCTTGGGAGTGATATAAACAGAAGCCATTTGGGGAAGGGCTTATTGTTTAAAACTCAGCTACTCAGGGAACTAGAGGTTGCAAAATAACAGTATTTTAGGGTTGCTGAGATCACCCTATCACAGTGACTGGATGAGAGTTGGCCGCAAGAGACTGTTACAGAGGAGGGGTGAGCTAGTCACAGATAAGAAGTTTAAGAAGTGGCATGGCAAGCGCAGGGTGTGACATACACAGCAGTCCCACCCTCTGTGGTGAGAAGCCAGGCCAACTGTGTAGTTTTCTGAAGGGGTCTGGGCCTGAAAATGTTGACATTAAGTCCAGCAGACTGCTCGGTCTCTCCTCACTGCCTACTTCCAGCATAGAGCTAAGAGGTCCCTTTGCTTTTCCCATCTGCTAGCGTGATCAGCAATATGCCTTGGCTTGGATAGTTGCCACATCCTGCGGTGTATGGACAGACAGGCTTCTGGAGCAAGTGAGGTACCGCATGAGCCCACAGGCCATGAAGCTACCATAGTTGGAGAGCTGTGATTTGAGGCACACAGAAGGGCACAAACTAAAAGCTAAGATCCAGCTGGAATGAAAACAGCCCTAAAGCAGACAAATCATTGACTGACTATGTCCAGAAAGAAAGGCAGGCAGGATTCAGCATTCACATGGCAAAAAGTGGGAATGTAAACAAAATGGGCCTTAGCTGTGACTCTATCATCCCCCAACCCATATGTTGGAAATTCTAGTACCACAGTCCCTGGACAGAAACACATGAAGGAATTTTTGGACTTGTTTTGTCTTTTTGTTTGCGTTGGGGGTTCTTTTTTCCCATATTTTTTGTTCTTTGTTTTTATACTTTTTTTCTTGTTTTTCTTTTCCTAGTTTGTCTTTTTCTGTTACTTTTAGCTAATTCTATTAACTTTCTTTTATTCTTTAATCTCATCTTTTTCAAGTTTTACTTCATTTCCCCTTTCCCACACCTTCCATTTTTATTACTATTATTAAGCTGTATTGGTTTTTAGCTACTTAGCTGACTTGATGCTATTACTCCTAAATTCTCCACTGTTAATGGTGGTGTAGTAGTTTTTAGTAGATATTTGCTATATTTTAATGTTTAGTTTGTTCTTGTTTCCACATTTTTTTTTCCCCCTAGAGACAGGGTTTCACTATGCTGGCTTCATGGTGATCCTCTTGTTTTAGTCTTCTAAGAGCCAGGATAGTGTGTCTACACTACACTGAAGATATCTGTTCTATTATTAAGGGTGATACAGCTGTAGCAATGATTTTTTCTTGCAATATATTAAGAACCAGTTTTCTTAGGGCCGGATGTGGTGGTGCATACCTGTAACCCCAGAGTTCACGAGTTCAAGGCCAGCCTGGGCTCCACACTGGGGTTTAAGGCTAGCTTGAACTGCATATTGAGGCCCTGTCTCAAAAACAAAACAAAACAAAACAAAACAAAAGTGGTTTTCTTGGCCTTTTACTTCTTATTGTTTATGGTGGCATAGTTGTTGCTTTTAACTAATTTCTTGTTACTGTATGCTAATATCTGGTTTGTCTTTGTGTCATCAACATTACTGTGGTTCATTTTCTCCTCTCTGAGTGATGGTGGGGATCAAGACTTCAGAAAAAGGTTGGACAGTAAAAAGACTTTCAAATGTTATGCTGAATAGATTGAAGAGGGGTACGATCACCAAAATATAACCAAACCCAAGAATGCATTGAACGAGTTTTGCCCTAGAATAAATTACAGGACATCATGGCAGTGGTCTAATATGGCAAAAGGCCAAATCAGGAACTTCCTACTCCCCCTCACCTCCATGTGTGTGGAAAATTCCAATCAGCTCCTCGTGCCTCATAAATGCCCACCGCAAGCGCCATATCTAGTCAAAGGTCACATATACCCCCCACCCCTCTATATCAGGTTGAAGGAGATAGCCCAACCACCACAGGTTGTGCACTCCTTTTCGCGTCCTCAATAAACCTGTTCTTTTCTTATTTTTTGCTTCTCTGTTGTGCCAGAAAACTCTAACACGCATCACAGAGAGACAGAATCTAATTAAAGAAACCTCCACAGTACTGACAGTTTCTCTACCCTTAAATGAGCTTCAATTCATAGTACAAAAACAACAGAAACACTGAGTGTGGTGGCACATTGTTACAATACCTGCAATTAGGAGGCTGAAGCATGAGAATCCCTGTGAGTTCAAGGGCAGCCTGAACTAAAGAGCAAGACTCTGTCTCAAACACACACACACACACACACACACACACACACACACCATGAGAAAGCAAGACAACAAGAAAAAGAACCCCTAAAATCCCCCAAAGTTGATCTCAAGGATTGAAATAGAGGCAGCTATAGACAAATTAAAAGCCAAACAATCAAAATGTTTGAAGAGATAAAAAAAGATATAAACAAGTGCAAAACATGTTTAATAAGCTCAAAAAATTGAAAACAGGTAAAGAATTTCACCAATAAAATGTTAGACAAGCTTAAAGAAGAAAGAAACAATAAACTAATTTAGTTAAAGAAAATCAATACAAGACATGACACTCTGGAAAAAAATTAGTATGAAAAGCAAGAAAGCAGAAATAGATGATATGAAAAATTCAATGGAAAGCACAATGTCTTAGTCACTTTCCTTGTCGGGATAAAAATACCTGACACCTGCAACTTAAAGGAGAAGAGGTTTATTTTGGTTGATAGCTCAGAAAGTTTCAGTCCACCTTTGGCATGTTTAAACACAGCAACAGCATGGCCGATAAGCCTAGATGAAAGAACGCTATTCATGTCATGGCAGCCAGGAAGCAGCAAGAGGGAGAGGAGGAGCTGAGGAGGGAGACATATCCTTCCAGGTCATGCCCCCAAGGACCTGCATCCCTTGACCAAGACCAGGATCTACCTCCTAATAATAAGTCAGATATGGTGCCCCAAGGGTTCAGTTCTCTCCTGAAGCCTTGCGTATGGGTGCATAAGGCTCTATGGGGACATCTAGATATAAACCGTAACACATGGGTAGCAGACTTGACCAATGTGAGGACAAAGTGTCAGGAATAGAAGACGAGGTGGATATACTAGATCAGTGGTGGTAAATCTATGGCACATGTGATGCAGTGGGCTTGCAGGGCTCTTTCTCTGTTGCTATGCAAGCCAAGTTGCCACAAACTTTAAAAGTGTGCAGCTTAAATATTTTATAAAAGCAATCCTAGCCAACAAGAACAAAGCAGGAGGCATCATAATTCTGGATTTTGAGTTATATTACAAAGCTACAGTGATAAAAACAGCATGGAACTGGCACAAAATAAACATGTAGATCAGTGGAGCAAAACAGAGAATGCAGAAACAACCCCAGGCACATTCTGCCATCTGATTTTTGACAAAACACCCAAAAACATATACTGAAGAATAAAAGACAGCCTCATTAACAAATGGTGCTGGGAAAACAAGTTACCACATATAGAGAAATGAATCTAAAGTGAATCATCATGTACTGAACTAAAATTAAAATGGATCAAAGATCTAGATATTAAAACAGAAACACTGAATTTTCTAGAAAATAAGTTAGGTAAAACTCTTGAATCACGAGCAAAAATTTCAGAATCAAAACTAGGACTATAAGAAGTAACTCTAAGAATCAACAAATGGGGTTACATCATATTAAAAAGCTTCTGCACACCAAAAGACATAACCTAGTAGACAGACAACCTACAAAATAGGAAAAAAAATTGCCAGTTACTTCTCAGACACAAGACTAATATTGTAGTATATACAAATAACTAAAAAAAAATCCAGTCAAAAAAATAGGCAACTGAAATGAACAGACACTTCTTAGAAGTAGTACAAATGGCCAATAAGAACATGAAAAAATGTTTAGCATCTTTGGCCATTACAGAACCACAAATTAAAACAACACTGAGATCAGGTATGGTGGGGCACACCTATAAATAACCCCAGCACTTGGGAGGATGAGACAGGAGGATCACCACAAGTTTGAGGTCAGCCTGGGTTACACACTGAGTTTAATGGATGCATGGCTAGCGAGACCCTGTCTCAAAAAACCAAAAACAGCACTGAGATTTAATCTTACTTCAGTAAAAATGACTATCATTAAGAACTCAAAATAAATAAATAAAAATAAATGCTGGTAAAGTTGTGGAGAAAAATGAACCTTCCTACATTGGTGGGAATGTAAACTAGTACAATCACTTAGTAAAACTAATACAATCACTATGGAAATCAGTGTGGAGAGTCCTCAAAAAACTAAAACTAAAAATTCCATTTGATATAGTAATACCTCTTCTATCTTCCCCAACAGAGTTAAAGACATCATACTACAGTGATACATGCATACCCATTTTGTTGTTGTTGTTGTTGTTGTTTTGTTTTATACCAGGGACTGAACTCACGACCTTGCTCTTGCCAGGCAGGTGCTTATGCCACTGAGCTAAATCCTCAGCAACACACCCATGTTTACAGCCTGCTCAACTCACAATAACTAAATCTTGAAAATGGTCTATTTATCCATCAATGAATGGATAAATAAAATGTGGTATATATGCACAATGGAGTACTACTCAGCCATAAAGAAGAATAAATCTGTTATTTGTAAGAAAATGTATGCACCTTGAGTCCATAATGCTAAACAAAATAAGACATGAAAAGTTACATATTGCATGGTTTCTTTTATATGAAAAATTCAAAGTATAAATAATTTAAAGAGCAAAATAAAAGACAAACAATAGGAAACAGGGAGGGAGACCTTTTGCAGATGAGAAGGGGACTTAGGGACAGAGAGAGAAGGAAAGGAGGGGAAAGAAAGGGGATGCAAAATGGACCAAAAAGGTAATACATGTTTGTACCAACTCTCCATGATGGAAGTATTACATCATTACATATTGTAAACAGGTACTAGTCTTAAAAAAAAAGCTTACACTAAGCATGTATTACTTAGATAGTCAGAAGAAACAATACATATGAGACTAAAAAGACAAGCAAAGCTCTAACGGCTGTTTCTCAGAAAGCAGACCTCCCCTTCAAAGCTGACTGTTTAAGCAAACATTTGGGGGAACAAAGAATGGGTAGTAATAACAATTTACACGCTCTGAGCACTATTTGCCAGGTGCTGTACTAGATAATTTACATGTATTAACAAATTTATTCCTCCAAACAACCAACCCCATTATCCTAATTTAGTAGATGAGAAAACTGCTTGAAAGACTTAACAATTCGCCCAAGGTTACACAGAAAATGAGTGATAGAGTTCAGAATCAAAACCAGGCCATAAAGCTTCTGTCTTATATTCTAAATCACATCTACAATCTCTCGAGAGCAACCTGGAGCCATGAAAAAAAAATTTATTCCAACACTGCCACAGGATTGTAAGACTTCAGCACTGCACCTGTGTTGTTTATTCTCCAGAGTGCTCTGGACCTCAAAGGAAGGAAGGCTGTGCTGCTGGCTAGTGGAGGAGGCAGGATTATTTTACTCAGTATCTTAGGGCTATGGCTGGAAATAGCCCCAGCGCTGGGAAAATCAGGCAGACACCCTTGTACTAAGTCTGGACAGCCACACTCTCATAATGAAAAGTAGCTGAACCCCTGGTAAGACATGAAACACTCTGACTGCATTTTCTAATCTGGTGAGTAATAATTCTTCCCAGTTATGAAGGGCTAGCTCAGGTATTAGACCTATTATCCAAAATCTTGATGAAAGCAGATGACTTTAACTAGACACCAAAAAAAATTTCCTTACCATGGAAGGTATACGATAACTGTGCTGGAGGTCTCTGTATTCCAAAAACACTCAGGGTTCCTTTCCACAAAGTAATCAGAGGGATCACTTAAAAAACAGAAGACAGGGGCTGGGGATTTAGCTCAGCGGCATAAGCGACTGCCTTGCAAGTGTGCAGTTGTGAGTTTGATCCCAGGTACCAACAAAAAAACAGAAACAAACAAACAAAAAACCCCATAGAAGACAGATCTCGTTATTCTCTTGATTAAAAGCTGAAAGTGGTCTCCCATTACCCTTAGGAAAAAATCCAAATATAGGTTACCTAGTCACCAGGTGGACCGACAACTTCCTCAATCTCTCATCTTTTGTTAATCATTCTGGCTCAGTATTTATTTATTTATTTATTTGGTCTTTTTGAGACAGGGTCTCACTATGCAATTTGGGCTGGCCTTGAACTCACTTTGTAGCCCAGGCTGGTCTCAAACTCACAATGATCCTACTGCTTCAGCCTCTCAAGTGCTGGGATTACAGACCTGAACTACCATACCTGGCTCTCAGCCCATTCTGACTACATCGGCCTGTGGCTGTCTTGGTGACTGGCCTACCAGTCACCAAAGGGTCCTATTTTTGGGCCCTTGCGCTAGCTGATTCCTCTGTTTGGAAAAATCCTAGTTTAATGTGTGCATAGCTGAGTCCTCCTCCATTGAGTTTATTACTCTTCAGAAAAGCCTCTGTAACTTACCCATCTAAAGAAATCCTCTACACTGTAATCCTGTTTTTTCATTACATTTATCACTGACTTTTCAAAACAGCTTTTTGAGGTATAATTCATATATCACAAAATTCATTTAAAGTTTTCAACTCAATAGCTTTTCATATGTTCACAAAATTTTGCAACCATTTCTGCCATCAATTTAAAATTACTTTCCTAACTTTCTCCCCTCCTCAAACTCTATACCTATTAGTTGTCATTCTGCAGTTCTCTCTAATCCCATCTCACCCAGGCAATTATTAATATATATCCTTGCTCTATAAATCTATTGTAGTCTGAACGTTTTGTACAAATGGAATCATACAATGTATAGTCCTTGGTGACTGGTATATTTGACTTATTGTATTTAATCGTTTCATCTATATAACTTCCAACCATGTCAAGTTTCATAGCATGTAACAGTAATTCATTTCTTTTTATTGTCAAATAATATTTTATTATATGGATATACTTATATTTATCCATTCATCAGTTGATGGATATTTCTTTGGAATTACTATGAATAATGCTGCTATACACAATTATGAATGAGTTTCTGTATGAATATATTGATATAGGGGAAATAAATGTAACTCCCAACCTGCTAGATGTCAGATACGTCAAGCTTGTGTTCCCCAAAATCGAGGAATGATTCTAAGGAACAAGAGAGTTTAAGAGCAGGAAAATTTCATTGAGAGAGAGAGCTCCTGAGAGCCAGGAGGGAACCTGAAAGTTATTCCCAACAAGCCCACTTCTCAAGGGAAGTTTTATACAGTGAAATCACGAGGTGGGTACAACATGGGTCAACACTATGACTAACCAATAAGATTGTAAGTATAGCCACTTAGGTAATATTTATCCAATGGGGTAGCAGGTCATATAGCAATTGTACACAGAAAGAACAAAGTCCTTATAAGAAGGGATGGATCAGTGGGTACTGGTCACTCATTTGGGTGACTGATGTCTATGTAGACTTTATCGGAACAGGTGATATCAGTTATCTTATCCCCTGGGGAAGCATGTAGGCATGGTCATTCTACCTTTATCTTGAGGCCTAGCATTTGACAGATGCACCTCCAGCCACAGTTGTAATGTGTTTTATCCTCTGCACTGACTCCATCGAGGGCCTAGCCCCATCTGATTGCCTATATTTCTAGCTAACTTAGCTGTCTATACTAATATGTTTTCACTTCTCTTGGGTGTACACACTGGGGAATAATTGCTGGATCATATGGTAACTCCTATCTGTAGGATCACCAGAGTATTTCTCAAAGTGGCTTGATCAACTTTACTTTCCCCTTGGTAGTGTATGAAGGTTCCAATTTTCCCTACATCTTTGTTAGCATTTGTTACCATCTGTCTTTTTGATAACAGCCATCTTAGTAAGTACATTATCTCATATCTTCTTTGGACAGTTGGTTTTTCTCAACCCTTTAAAAAATGGGCTATACTCTTATTAAGTTTTTAATAAGCTTATTGTTAACTTGCAAACATTCTCTATATATTTTAGGTACAGCTCCCTTATTATATATGTAATATATAGTTTTTCTCCTATGGTTTATTTTTTTCACTGTCTTTGTAGTATTCTTTGAGAAGCATGAAAGTATTTAATTTTAGTATACTTCAAAAAATTAATTTTGTATTAAAAGGTAATCTATGTAGGAAGAAAACCCTCTGTCTTGTTTACCACTGTATCCACATTTGAGCAAAGCACCTGACACGTAGCAGGTAGTACTCAAGACATTTTTATTATTATTATTATTATTATTTTTTTTTTTTTTTGAGACAGAGTCTCACTATGTAAGTCAGGCTGGCCTTGGGTTCGCTTTGTAGCCCAGACTAGTCTTGAACTTGCAACAATCCTCTTACCTCAGCCTCCTGAGTACCAGGATTACAGGCATGCACCAACATTTTTTAATAAATAAGGCCAGGAAACATAAGTGCTGGGATAGGCTACAAGAGAGGACTTCCTTGACAGGAGGCAAAAGTGAACAGGATGACAACTTAGAATTGTTTCTGGTCTAGAGAATCTATTAGAGAGAATGTGGTCTTCCATGGAGCATGGGGAAAAGCACAGAGGGTTCCTCAATGGAACACATCTGAGAAGCACACATCATCATCCAGAATCAACTGCCTCGTTTAAACGCTCAGGCAGTTGTCCTCTCTTCAGCACCCTGGAGAACCAAAGACAGAACAATGGTTTGGAACAGGGACAACCCAGGCAGAGGGGCCCAGTCACAACAGGGAGACTTCCTCCACAGTCCTTAGCTCCACGGGCTCTAAGATCCTGTTTTTAAAGACTGCTAGGGACTATATGTCAGTGTGAACTACAGACAAAGGTTTTACTGAGGAGGTAAAAGCTGGCTCCTTACTTCCCTTACCTAGTCTTTTCCAAGAAAAACAAAAATATCTGAAAAGCTGAATGTTCAAGCCAGGGTTGCCTCATCAAGCATCTCTGGAATTCTGGACTTGAATCCCCAGGGAGGCATTTCACCAGTCAGGCAGAGGTTGGCAGCACAGGACTAGAGCTCAGGCTTGGATGAGTTCTGAATAAGGTAGACATTTGGACAACCAATCTGCTCTGAGTCCCAGAGCATCGGGAAGGATAACCTACCAGACAAGGAGGGATCCAGAACAGAGATATGGAAGCTTGTCAGCTGCAGAATTAAAGAGATGAGTTCAAAGAAAAGGGTCCCTGCCCTTGCACTCCTTGGCTTCAACTGTGCCACCTGTGCTAGGAATTGAATCCAAGGCATTCCACATGCTAAGCACATGATCTACCACTGAGCCACACCCCAGCCCTGCGTTATCTTTTCTGATAGTGAAGAAGGGAAAGGCAGAGTTTCTGAGGCACAGGCACACACATGTGTGTGTGCTGCATGTGCACACACACATACACACATGGGGAGTTGCCTCTGGGAGGGTAAATAAATATTCATGAACAATTCAATGTGTGAAAAGCAAGGACAGAGGATGACAAATAGTGCCAATTAGAAAGAAAGTATGGTATCTATTTTTAAAGTGGCTGAATAAATGATAAAGGATTGCTTGCTAAAAATACTGTGCCTGACCCCTGATGGCAGATTCTCTCTCTTGTACTTGGGGACAAGTGGCCAACTCTCCTCTCAGTGCAGCAGGTCTAATGCTGCCAAAGCGACCTCACATTTGCTTCCGAGGTTCACCCTGGATGTCCGTCTACTGCAATAAGGAGATTTCTTATGAAAAGCATCCCAAGTCCAGGACTGTAAGCTGAGATGGACACTCATGTCTGAGGACTCATTCTCAATGGGCTCTAAACAAGGCCTTGGTGATAAGTGGACAAAATGAGTGGGTTATTCCACTTGAGAATTCAACTACAGGGCTCCCAAAATTATTGAATCAGCCAGGTGTGGTGGTGCACACCTGTAATCTCAGTATTTATGAGGCTGAGGTGAGAGGACTGCTGCAAGTTCAATACCAGCCTGAGCTCCAGAGTGAGTTCTGGGCCAGTCTGAACTACGCAGCAAAACCTTGTCTTAAAAACAAAACAAAATCAAAATGCTTTGTATCAAAAAGCAAGGAGGAAATCCTTATTCTCTGAAGCAACAATCAGAAGCCACCTCATAAAGCGAGTGTTTGTCAAGGGTCATTTCGTGGGACTAATGAGCTAATGAAATCAAGTCAGTCAGTCAAGCTGTCTGTCTTATACCTCATCCTCACCCTTTGTGTACATACTCTCAATATTTATCACCACTTGGCATGGCACAGTGGTTAAGAATTGGCTTTCAAGTCACTCTGCCTATTTCACATCTTGGCTCTAACATAGTCTAGCTGTGTGACCCTAGGCAAGAACTGAATTTTCTTAAGCCTCAGTTTCTTCACGCATAAAATAGAAATAGTAATCACACTTACTTCATAATTGCATTTACTTGGCCAGATCCAATGAGAAAATGTAATAAATCTCTTAGCTCAGTGTCTGACATATTATAGGCACTCTTATTTCTAAACATTCTTCATATCTTGGTCCAGACTCTAAACATTTTGAGGGTAGTAACTGTGCCAAATACATTTTTCTATCCTCTGAGGGCAGAGTGGAGTTGAAATTCAGTAAACATTTGTCAAATGAGCTGGCTTCTCCGGGCCTGTGTGCCCTGGGCAACAAGCACAGCCGCCAAATGCATTTGTTGGTTCGAAGGCCCCTGCTGAGTTCATTCCCTCCACAGTATCCTCCTAACCTCCAGCGAGGCACAGAGGGAAGGCCCTCCCCACAGGAGAAAAGGTGAGAATCAACTGGAAAACTAATAGGTGTGGGCAGGACGTGCAGCTCCCCAGAGTGGTGGCCTATCGATTTTCAAGTGTCACTATTAATAACAACTGGCAGAGATAGAAAATGTTTCTTCCAGAATAATCACAGCATCTTATAGGGATATCTCATCCATCTCTCTGACTCCAGGTGACACAGGAGAGTACATCCCACTTTCCCAGTAAGGGTATGAGAGACTGAGGTCTCTGCGTAAGTCAGTGGGGCCCTGGCCCTTGGGTTCCTCTACATCCCCAGATGGCATCTCGGTTCCCCAAGGGATTCCCCAGCATGGCTGTTTTGGGATGTTTAGCAAACAAAGTTACTTATTAATAAAACACCCATAGAAGTGAATGGCATCAAGTACTATTCCAAAAAAATCCTTCTCAGAGGGATGCTCTCAGCCGTAACTGCTATTTGGCTTAATCCTCCCATTCCTGCTTATCATCAAGAATCACATTTGTCTAGTATTGTAGAGGACAGAACGCCATACTGACAGGGAAGTAGGGCAAAGACAAGTACATCCCTATTCCTTAAGACATACAGAAGCCAGGTGGTGTGGTACACTCCTGTAATTTGAGCTACTCGGGAGGCTGAGGCTGCTATAGGCACATCATAAGTTCAAGACCATCCTAGGCAACTTGAGACACTGTCTCAAAAATAAAAAATAAAACAGGTATGGTGTTGCATGCTTGTAATCCCAACACTCAGGAGTCTCAAGCAGAAGGGTCACCACATGCTCAAGGCCAGCTGGGTCACATAGTAAGTTCAAAACATAGTAAGACCCCGTCAAAAAATATTAAAAAATAAAAAAGGGTCAGTGTGGTGGAACACATCTATAATTCCAGCACTTGGGAGGCTGAGGCAGGAAGATCACCACAAGTTCAAGACTAGCCTGGGTTACACAGTGAGATCAAGGTCAGCCTGAACTACACAGTGAGACCCTGTCTCAAAAAAAAAAAATCAATCAATCAATTAATCAATCAATCAGACAGACACAAAAAAACAGATGTGTATCCAAGTAGATTTCTGTCTTACAATCTCCCATTGTACACTAATGGGCCTCCCGTGTTCCAGTTCTTCCTTTGGAGGAGACACCTATCTACCCAGGTACAAGAGGGAAAGAGGAACAGGAAGGCTTGGCAGGAATTGTAAGAATGACGGTGATGTCCATGCAGACAGTCTCATGTAAGATGCAAGCCTAGTTAGTATCTGTAATCCTAGAACCAGAGATTAATCCTAGCCACCCTAGGGAAGAATATACTCTGCTGGAAACAGCTCATGGAGCCACTTCCCTGGTACTCACTCTGCCCACAGCTCTAGGTATTAGACAGGTGGGATGGGAGAGCCATAAGTAGTGTGTGTCATCCTAGGGGCTAAAATAAAAAGCTTTCTGTTACATTGAGCTATGTTGAAGGATTAATAAAAGTGACTAGAATGCTCAGTCCAGGGGACAGGTTTCAACTGAGTCTGAGAAATCAAAGGCTAAGAACAACACTGAATAATGCCTCCTCTACCTTATACAGCCAACAGGGTAGAGTTTCTAGCCTATCCTTTGGTCACTGAATATAGCAGCAGCCTTTCCAGGACTCCAAGAGAAACAGTGCTTAAGCAGATGGGCGGTAAAGATCCATGCTCAAGTACAAAATAAAGCTGTTTAGACCCTGAATGCCAAAAGATTATACAGTCCTAAGCAAGACTGATAGTGCACCAGCAACCCTCCCTCTCCTACACTCTTGAGGCTCTAAATTCCAGGAAAGCAGGCACAGATATGATTGGAATTGCCATGCTTCCAGTCATCACTCATACCTAAACAAGAGTCTTAAGGAAAACCTTACTTACTTAGTAGTACTTGCTCTTGGAAGCTCAAGTAAAAGTATAGCAAAGGGACCACTGAGACTGAGCTGAAAAAGAAGGATATGCTGCTTATAAGAATGAGGCCTGTATCAGGCACAAGGGAATTAAATACTTCTCAAAGCACTACTCTTTACAAAGGGGACACTAGCAAAAGAGACAAATTAAACTCCTTTGTGCCTGACACAATGGCAGCAGAGGAAACGACAGCCAGAGCAGGTATTGTGGCCACAGTAATGGCAGGACAGAGCAATGTGGAAATGAGGAGAAGAGCTGCCTCAGTTCTTATCTCTCGAGTGGTATGAGGGTGTGCTGTGGCCCTAGGTTTTGCCATCTATGATGTGGGACTAAAAAGCTCTTTCTTCCCTTGGAGACAATGCCTATATGTTAAACCTAGAAAGTAGCAGAGTTGAGAGAGGTTCACAAGGGAGATTTTAAGAGAGCCAGAGCCAGAGCCAGAGCCAAAGCACACTGAGTGTGGCAGCATGTGGCCGCAATCCCAGCATCCTTTTTCATTTAACCTCCTTCTGAGATGCTTTGCTGTACTGGTTCCCATCTAGGGATAAGTGAGATCCCTTGATTCCCACTGACCTGCCTGGTTAGCAATTCAACAGGAAAACACCTCCCACGGCAAAATGAAAGTAGACTTCAAGCCGCTTTCCTTCTGGCTGACTCCCATGTAAATGAGCTGCCTGCAGCCTGACTCACAGGAGCTCAAAACGGAAAAATGAAAGAGGGAGGGAGGCAGGGAGGGAGGGAGAGAGACAGAGAGAGACAGAGAGACAGAGAGAGAGAGAGAAAGCATAGTTCAAAGGTAAAGGTGAAATTTGCCTATGAGATAAACCTCCTATGGGCCAATCTCCAGCTGTCAGGGGCCAGGGGCCAGCAAGCCAGCAAGAATCTGATACCTAGATTATTTTTTTTAAACACAGAGGGAATTAAAGCCCCAGAGAAGTAAAATGATAATATCAATGAACTGTTCATAGATCTGAGACTGTGTCCCACATGTCCACAGTTCTGAACTCATGACAAAATCAGTCTCTTGAGGGCAGGGGCCTTGCGTTCCATCCCGTGACCATGGCTAGAGATCAGGAGTGGTGAGGACCTTGGAGAGAACTTGAGCTTTCTCTCAGCTCCTTGCCTATAAAGCATAACCTATTAGTGAAAGTACAACCCTGGCTTTCTCACTCCCTAGACAATGCTCTGCACTAACAAACAGGCCCCCTGGCAAGGTACTAGGGCACCCTTCTGCCGATGTACTTGATAATTAAGAGTGGGTACAATCCTTATCCTCTCCCCAACTGCAGGGTCACCACAGGCAGCAGCTACACAAAGTGACTGATCCAAACATTAAAAAAGAACTCATCCATCTTTTCACTATAGAGAAAAGGCAGTCATTTCTAATCTATATATTACGCATCCCTGCTGGAAAGAAAAAAAGAAAAAGAGCAAAATTAAATTAAAATTCTCTCTGAAAGACTTCTGCCCAAAAAAGACAGAAAAGCATTCTGGAGTTTCACCTAGTTTCCAACTCCAGGCAGCTTTCAGCTCCCCCTCCCTTCCTCTTTCCTCTCCCCCTCCTGGCTGGACAGCTCCAGATGTGTCTTGAGTTCCAATGATTCACTCTAATGATAACGCACCTGCAGAACAAATCACGGACTCTGATTGATTTAGGAGGCAACCTGCACAAATACCTGTAATCTAGTTCTAATCTTGTTTGTTTCCATTCCAATTATCCTGCATCAATGGTTTAAAAATGGGAACCGTCTGGTGCATACATCCAATCCATTTTAATAGAAGATAAATCTGGGTTATTGTGACCCTTTCTTCTCCCAGGCTTGGGATGGCACCAGCTATCTCAAGACGTTGATTTGGCCAAGTCAGCTCTAACTCTATTCAACTCTTCAAGGATTCAATTAATCATAAAGCCAATTCCATTCTGGGTTCCATCTGTCTTGCTTCCTTGAGGGACTAATAATCACTCGCTGTGTGTTTTTACACACTAGTTGAACTGAAATTAAGACTGATTTCATCATGGAGCACTCAAAAAGAAAACGCATTTCTTACAGAAAAAATTTCAGAGCTATTTTAATGTTGATTGGATAAAGATATTTTTAAATAAACAAAAGAACTTTTAAAAAATCTTCAAAATTCTTGATATTATAAAAAAAATTCCTGGGGAGGGGCCAGAGGGGACCAAAATTTTTTTTCTGCTGCCCAAATCCTAGGAAGAGGAAAGATCCTTAGAAAACTAGAAATTCCCAAAGTTGGATCATACAACAGAGAGACCCAGTTTGTTCTAGGCAAAAAATGGGTACACAAAATATGTGAGAAAAAATTGAATCAACTTGATATATTATTTTAAGAAACCCAGTTATTAGGCTGGGGAGTTGGCTCAGCATTATAAGCACTTGCCTGGCAAGCACAAGATTGTGAGTTCAATCCCTCGTACAAAAAATAAATAAAAATAAATTTAAAAAAGAAATCTAGTCATCATCATTTAAAATTAGATTACTTTTATTTTTAATTGCCTTTTCAGGAGGGGGAAATGGGCACCACATTGCTTTCAGCATTTATGACCTCTGGAAATCTTTGGCAAACCTTGAGGAGTCGAAGCCCTCCCACTTCTCTAGAGCAAGAAATAAAGTTTTTGTCTTCTATAAATAACCTGGCTCTCCCAGAAGCATTAAAGCAGCTGCCCTGGCAAATACTCAGTACGGGGCCTTCTGGTTTAGCTTCACTACATCCCGATCAGCTGAGGATAATCTCTTTACCAGGAAAATAACCATGCAGAGGGCCACGACTCAGCCAGTTGGCCACCTGTGTTTGGAAGCACTCCTGACTCATCAGCAGGTTTCAATAGGGAAAATGTAAATAGCTGAGCTTTCTATTTTTACTTTCCACAGTTGCAAAGTCAAAGCCTCTCCAGAGTCCAAAATTCCTAGTGGCCATGGTACACCTAGCACAGACCCTTACTACTTGGTTCACATAAAATGGTTCCAATACAGTGGAGGGGGAGACATTGTGGCCAAGGAGCACAGCATGTTGCTTCCTTTTTGTTTTAACATTTTAAAAATAAAATTTAGAATTACACAAACTTGCAATCAGAACTAATGATATAGTCATTCCAAACTTACTATCAAAGATGTTTTGTGAGTCATACTGGCTCTAAAAAGCCATCACAATCACATCTTAGACACAACAATCAAATCCTCCCTTCATCTAACAATAAATTTTGACTAGTAATGAGTTTAATTAATTGAAGCACTGTCATTTTTAAACATGGGTCAGTGCAAGCATTTTCCCAAAAGCTTCCACCTGAGTCATTTTACAGTTATTAAAAAACAAAAGATTATCTGCTAAGAAGCTCTTTATGGACTGATAAAGAATGATGTTCAAGATACTCTGTTAAATGGAAAAAGTGAATTGTAGACTCAAGCATCCACTTCTTATGTATAAACAGGGGAAAAACAAATATAATTGTATTTACTTGAATACACATAGTACATCTCTAACAGTAACTGGCAACACTGGCTGCTTTAAGGAAGGGAAATGGGGTAGACTGTGTAATTCCCATTGTTCCAGCAAGCTTAGTATGCTTCCAACAGCTTCTCACCTTTGCAAAAGGGGAAACTGAAGCTCGTTTAAGTCAAAATTCATAATGAGTTACAGGGCCAAAGGGAGAAGCTTTATGTGAACTTTGCAGGAATACATCACCTTTGGATCCAGGAGCTGTCTAACTTAGCAGAAAATACTACCTCAGTGCCACATCTTGGCCCCAAAACTCTGAGCTCCTGACTCATCTTTTCATCTGGGCTTTCTGCTGGTTCTTCTGGCCTTAAACAAAGCACTTTACAGAGGCACTGAGTGGAATGTGGGACTTCTCCACTCAGCCACTGATCACTGTCCACAGCTCTTGGACAAGAGCATCTGTGTAACAAGGATTTGAGACAAATATGAATTATCAAGCCTTCAGGGAAGGCTTGATAATTCCTGTCCTCTCTTCCTGGATGAGAAATATACTATTAATTTATTCCTGGGCCCACCTTCTGCTTGGTCTTTATTTTTCTTTTTAATTTCAGCACCCACCCCAAAAGTTTTTCAGCAAGACAATGAACAGTATGGAGACACGTGTTCAGAGTAAAGGCACTAGAGCTGGGTATGGTGCCACACACCTGTAATTGCAGAACTCAGGAGACTGGAGTAGGGAGAATCATTGTGAGTTTGAGGCCATCCTGAACTACACAGTAAGACACCATGTCAAAATCAAACCAAACCAAAAGTAAAAACAGAGTAAAGACACCAAAGTGATCACTATAAGGGAAAGTCCCTCTATCATCTCTAGAATGCCCGCCCCCCCAGAACTCCCAGTCTAATGCCAAACAGAAACCCTACTGGGACAGCTTTAAGTTTTAATTTCTTGCCATGAGAATCAAAATGATCAGGTAGACAGAGACAGTAACTTGGTGAGAGTTCCTGGGAATTGGACAAGTGATTTTATCACTCACGTACTTTCCAAGTGATTTTCAAAGATCACTTTATCCTTCTCATTTTGGGAGTGTTATGCAAAGGGAAGTCTCCAGGACAGGACAGTCTATAGCACACCCTACTCTGCACTTCCCACTCAGAAAGAGCTAAAATGCCTGAGACTGCTTCTTTCTGGCATAGTGGCCAGATGCTCTATCTAGATGGAGGTTGCGGCAACCACGGTCCAGCTATAATCCTTTTCCCAGCAGCCCGGCAGCCAGTGGCAGCAGCACCAAGGCAACTGATTAAATGCAGAAATAAAAGCATAGAGAAAATGGGATAGAAATAAATTAGTTTTAAACCTCAAGGTCTGTAAGCAAGTCAAATACAGTGGGGGCAGGGATGCAGCCTGGGAAGTCAGTCTTAGAGATTTCCCTGAAACAAAGGGATTATAGATTGTCCAGTATGAGGAAATCTTTCTTTTCTGCAGTCATGTGACAGCCTTTTTTTTTTAACTTAGTGCAATTCATTAAACACTTTGCACACATTCAAAGATAACAGGATGCACCCAAGTTCCTAAAAAAGCCCCCAAAACTCTGCTACTGGGGCTTTTATCCAAACAGCACAGGGCTGCAAGGCATGGCAGTCATCAATGGGGCACAAGGGTCAGTACATCCTGCCATTTTCCAATGATTGTCCTCTCCCTAGTCCTTCATGGATTCTCCTCTTTAGATAATGAACTACTGTTAATGGTAGAACAGAGGCAGGGAGAAAAAACTGCTAACTGATCAGAATTCAATAAACAAAACATTCAAAAGTACTTGATGGGGGGGAGCGAACACAGGAAGTATCATTGAAAAGACTCCCCATCTATAGTTTGTGACGTAAACATCATAAAAAAAAAAAAAAAACTACTCAGAAGGGACTTGTTAAAAAAAAAAAAAAGCCAAATCAAGAAAGTTTAAAAATCATGCTCATTCCAGTCAAAACAAGACTATTTCTGGAAAATTTGGTCAAAGTTTTTTCAGGGTTTACTGTCCATGGGTAGAAGCATGTGAGTATGAGATTGCTAATGAGAATCAGTCCAGTCAGTATCCACTGGGCACCTCCTAATGTTTATGAAAAGAACGGAAAGAAATAATAGTACAGAACAGAATTATCAAGCCTCATCCTGACCACCAGTGTGGCTGAGGGAGCTAGCCTGAATAGAGACCTTGCCATAAATCTCAATTCTTCTGTCCCCATATCACTCTCTATATCCTCCAAAATTAAAAGCCAAGAGCTTGTGAACTGATAAAGGCACTAGGAACCCCATTCAGGACCCTCAAGGGATGTCCTTTGTGTGAAAGTCTGTTAGCTCTTTAAACTATAGAAAGAACATGGCTTTGACATCTGGGCTTAAAGTGTAACACTCCCACAAGATGTGTGCCCTTGGGCAATACCCTCCTCTGAGAAGCCAGAGTTCTATTACTCACCCTAAATTGTTGTAAAGATTTACACTTTCACAATGGGGCCATAATTCATATGTCCCGCTGCTGGGCAGCTTGGACCACCAGTAGTACACCGTGACTGTCCCATCAGGTGGCTTATTATTAATTCTGTTAATGAAAAGACCAATAAAAGTGATTAGATCCATTGATACCACTAATGATATAAGCTGCCCAACGGAACAGTGCATGTACCCCTTGTGGGAGTGTGTTAAATTAGATGTTATATGAAAAGCCCCAGCCCTTGCAGGTTCCTTTATTACATATCATGACCGTAGCACATCTAGTTCAAGTTAGTCTTCTCTGGTATGCTCTGCAAGTCCCCACACTCCACAGATAAAACTGATGTTACATGGAGTGCTGAGGTATAGCTTAGCATCTTCAAAGCCCTGGGTTCCATCCCTTGCATAGCAAAAACAAATAAACAAATCAAAAATCACAAAAGGAAAGAAGCAAAAAATAAATTTTAAATAAATTTTAAAAAGTGAGAAAAGAAAGAAAAAATGGAAACAAAGCTTTTGTAAATGGAAAGGCGGAGGGACTGAAGAGATGGTAGGGGAATGAGAAAAAGAAGAATCAAGATATATCATCTACAGATTCAAATTCTGTATGAATATGATAATTATGAATATCTAAAATGTACCAATAAAATCTGATTGAAGAAACAAAACCCACCACAATAAAAAAACATGGTATTCAACAAAAGGTATAATTTGTATGTATCAATTTAAAATATATTTGTAAAAAGCTGGTATGTAGCTCAATAGTAGATCATGTACTTATTTAGCATGTGTGAGGCCCTGAGTTCAATTCCCAGCATCTGCAAAAAGGAAAAGTAATAAATAAATAAAGTGGTGAGCACTTTTACTACAACAGACCTTTTCCCCATGCTTTTTTGGCCTTGGACCTTGGTGATGATGGACTGAACAACTGACACTGTGAACCAAAATAAACCTCTTCTCCTTTAAGGTATGAATGGCAGGTATGGTGTCTCAATGATGGGAAAGCAACTAGTAGAGTAATAGATAAATAAATGTACCAAGAGAAGTTACAAGGAAGGCTCATTATATGGTCGTCCTAGTAGATGGTAAAAAATATAAAATTCACCACAAATGTCTGATAGAGGCCATGATGAAAATGAAATTGATGTATGCATACTTAACTTTAACATAACATACCTATTTATACATATGTATGCAATTAGAGATAAATATGCAAACACACACAATCAAATGCCAGTACCATGCATGATCATGAAAAATCAAAATCATTCCTCTCAAAAACAGACATAAATAAGCTGGGTGGTGGCACATGCCTACAATCCCAGTACTTGGGAGGCTGAGACAGGAGGATCATCACAAGTTTAAGACCAGCCTGAACTATAAAGTGAAACCCTGTTTGAACCTATCTCCAATACAAATAAAAGCACCTGTTAATCTATTTCCTTTTTAGAAAAAAGAAGTTTATCACTGTTTGCAGGCATAATGACCATGCAAATAAAAAAGTAAACTGAAATACCATAAACAATAAAATGGTTCAGAAGCGTAGTTAGTACTATTTAAAAAAACAAACATTTCCAACAATGGTGTGCTAGATTACTCAGACTCATCTTTTAAACATCAGCAAATAAGCTGAATAAAATATTTTAAATTTCTTTAAGAGGAAAAAAAGCAAAACAATGATTAGGAACTACCATGCCAAAAGCTAAGAAAGAGAGGTAAGCCATAGAAATAACTATAGTACCGAAACCACGCAGGCCTACAGCATTTAGATTCTGTCAAATGTGGCTTTTAGTTCCAGCAGGTGGTAGGGAAAAGGGGACATAAAGACAACAGCTACCCAGAGTGTTAAACTGGAGTCTTGGAAAAACAGAAATGAGAAAAAAACAGAGAGTAGTCAAAGAGATAACATCTGACGATATTCTAGGACAAACGAAAGACAAATCCAGATTGAATAAATTCAACAAACTATAAGCAGAAAAAGTTATTTATACCATACATACCTTGTGGGGAAAAAAATAACAGAAATCATAGAGAAAAGATTAAAAGCATTTAGGAAAAAAAGATTATTTTCAAAGGAATGACCAAAGTTACTATTTCCAAAGTTGGTGACAGCTAACTTTTCAAAAGCAACGATAGCAGAACAGAATGGATATTTAATTTACTGAAAGAAAGCAAATATCACCACAGAAGTCTACAGCCAGAGAAAATATCTTTTCAGAATAAGCACAAAACTAACACATTTTAGGTAAAAACCAAAACTCTGACACCTTACATAATGTTTGTATATACAAACACTTATATGTATGTACATATATGTATGAGATATACACATATATGTGTTTCCTGACTTATCATGGAGTTACATCATAAGTTAAAAATGTTGCAAGTAGCCGGGCGTGGTGGCGCATACCTGTAATTTCAGCATTCACAAGGCTGAGGCAGGAGGATCGTTGCAAGTTCAAAACCAATCTGGGCTATAAAGTGAGATCAAGGCCAGCCTGAAATGCATAGCAAGACCCTGTCTCAAAAAGACAAAAACAGAACAAAAATGCTGCAAGTACAAAATGAATTTAAAACACCTATCTACTAAACATGATAGGTTAGCAATACACTAGACTATAGAGTATTGTCTGTTTATCCTCATGGCTGTGTGGCTGACTCAAGTTGTGGCTTGCTGCTACTACCCAGCATCAGGAGAAAATACTACACCACATTTTTTCTAGTGAGGAAAAAATATTTCACATGTCTGGGTATAGTGGTACATGCTTATAATCCCAGTACTCTGAGAGGTTGAGGCTGGAGGATCACAAATTCCAACCCAGTCTGGGTAACTTCATCTTTTTCTATGTAATAAGATCCTGTCTGGAAAAAAGGGGGCTGTGGGTTGGGAATACAGCTCATTGTGAAGGTATTTAGTAGCACCAAAAAGATAAATAAAACTACGAAATGTCTTCTACTCAATGTATAATGCTTTTATACCAGCAAAAGTCAAAAAATCCTAAGTCAAACCATCATAACTGTATGATCATCTGTATATATGTACAGAGGACTAAATTGGGATGAGGATATTTTACCCTAAAAGTATAGAATATACATTCCTTTCAGGCACAGGTATGACATTTACAAAAACTGAATATATACTCTATTAGTTTTACATTACTGTAATAAAATACCTGAGGCAATAAACCTATAAAGATAAGAGGTTTATATTGGTTCATGATCCATGATCGGCTGGCCCCATTGCTCCGGACCTCTGGGGAGGGCACCAGAAGGTAATGGCAGGAAGTGTGTGTTGCAGAAAACCACTCACTCAGGATCCAGGAAGCCCGGAGAAACTGAGGAACTGGACTACAATCCCCGAGATCCAGAGTATGCACCATGACCTAGGTTCTCCAACAGGACTCACTGCCTCCCAACACTGCTATCCACAGACCACACCTTCAGCACATGCACCTTTGGGGGATGCTCAGTCAAACCACAGTAGATACTAACCAACCAGAAAGTCTAACTGATTTCAAATGATTACATAAGCTGCATGTGGTGGCACGCATCTGCAATACCAGCACTTGGAAGGCTGAGGCAGGAGGACTGCTGTGAGTTCAAGACTGGCCTGGGCTACACAATGAGTTGAGGTCAAGGTCAGCCTGAACTATGCAGCAACACCCTGTCTCAAAAAACAAAAATAAACAAAATAATTAAAGACCTTTCTCTGATCACAACCTAGGTGCCAGAAACAAAAACACAAAAACATAATTAGAAACTTCCTATTATATTTAGAAATTAAGAAAAACAATTAAATATAAGGGAAATCATAATTGAACTTGAAATATTTTCAACTGAACATAATCAAGTACTACATATCAAAACTTGGAATGCACTTAAAGCAGCAATAGAAGGGAATTCCTACAAATTAAAAAAGTCATTTAATGTTAAAGATGTTATTAACCTAATAAGTACATTAGCCACACTGAAGAAACAGCTAGAAATTACAGTAAAAGAAATAATCCAGAAGAAGAGATGAAGATTTATTAAAATAAAAAAAAGAAAGAGAGAAGCTTTTGTGGTTCTTAAGTGTGACTGGATTTTCATGTCACTATGTGAGCTGTGCCTACTTCAAACCTTCTTACAATGTCAGCACATTACCTGTGTGATGTGAAGAAAAGAAAAAAATAAAAGAACAGTTAAGAGATGTTAGAAACAGATGGTACAACATAATCCCCAAATAGAGAAATAGGGCAGAGCTGATGAACCACATAACACTGGTAATAAACCAGAAATTTCCATAACTAAAGTCTGTAGTTTAAAAAAATGCATTGAGAGCCAAAGAGGATAAATTAAAACAAAGCCTACATGGACATTAAAATGGCAAGATTTGACAATAATAAATACAAATGCAAAACATTTAAACAATCAAGGAAAAAATGACGGCCTGTAGAAGGCAAAGCTATTAAAATGGCAGTTATTTTTCATCAATAAAAATACACGCCAAAAATATAACTAGATATCCTATCACTCAGAAGG
>PVJX010006234.1:51379-79107 GCA_004027295.1 Dolichotis patagonum
AAAAAAAAAAAAAAAAAAAAAAAAAAAAAAAAAAAAAAAAAAAAAAAAAAAAAAAAAAAAAAAAAAAAAAAAAAAAAAAAAAAAAAAAAAAAAAAAAAGGCAAATCAGTAAAATATGAAAAAGTATGAACCATCAAATGTTGACATTAACAATGATAATAATCACTAATTCATGAAGTGAAGACTGGAGAAGCTGGAGTTAACACATTCTTGGAGTTTCTGTAATGTTTGAAAAGGGGTTCATTTATTTATTTTTATTGCTTAACTGATTTTAATAATATGACATAAAGCCCCTAGACTTGAAATAATCATTATGCAAAATATATAGATGAATACTGCCTTCTTTTAAAAATATAAAATAAACAAGCAAACAAATAAGCAAAGCATTTCCATTAAAGAAATGAAAAATTTTTAAAAAGAAACTTTTCCTTTCCAGGTCATGCAAAGAAGGGAAATTATCATTTTAAGCAATATTCAAGTTTATTAAACAAATTAAAAAAGGAGATATACCATGTTTAACTTTCATCAGCTTCAAAGTTTATGTTACTGCCAAATTTTGCATATAATTGAACTTTCAAATCTGCTAACATCGGCTGAATTGATCCTACTCTGGATTCTAAGGTCTCAGTTTCTTCTTGCAAATTTTTCTTTGCATCTTCTACCATTTCTTTTTATTCTTCTTCTTCTACCATTTCTTGTGTTTCTTCTTGAGAATGGCTAATGAAAACATCACTGATTTGATAAGGCATCGTTAGGTATCATCATCTGCGATCATGATGTCATCATAATCATTTCCTAAATTTTGCAGTTGTTTCTTTTTTACTTTATTTATTCTTTTAGCTCTGTGATTCTACTCATATTCCATGCAAATTTACCTTTTGTTGATCTTCAAAAGTAACACTGACATCTTCTGAAGTTTCATATAGTCAAGAATCTCAGAAGTTACAGAATATCACAAGCAAACCCTTTATTCATTTTTTGCTGCATAAGCTTAAATCTCATAGATCTACAATCTTTTCCTATACTCTATAGAATAATTTTTTTTTTTTTGGTGCCGGGAATCGAATTCACAACCTCGTGCTTGCCAAGCAGGGACTTACACCACTGAGCTAAACCCCCAGCCCCTCTATAGAATAATTTTTATATGCCTTCCTCATGGTGGCTGCTGAAAGGGGGTTTAAACTATACTTTAAACTCCAGCTTTACCTTAAACTTCAGCACCTCAATGAAGCATGTTAAAAATTCATTGTTGAAACAGATGATAGAAAATAATCCAAATATGCCAATAAATTGTAATAAAAGGAAATGGATTAATTTTTTAAAATGAATTAACACACATAGAGCAAAAGAAAAATTACATTTGTTCTTTATCCAATAAATAGCACTCATTCTTGGGCTAGGGGCATAGCACTCATAGGGCATGTATAAAAACTAACCACACATAACAGGTGAAACAAAGGTAGTCTCAGTTAAGTGTGAGAATGCATACATATAATGAGGTAGGAAGATTTCAAGTTTAAGCCCAGTCTGGGAAACTTAGTGAAAACTTATCTCAAAATTAAAAACTAATAAAAAAGTTTTTTTTAAAGGGCTAGGATATAGCTCAGTGTGAAGCCCTTGGGCTCAATTCTTTAAAAAAGTCTCAATACCAAAGAATTACTGTCATACAAACCATAATTTTGGCATGCAACACTTAACATATAAATCCAGGAAAGAAACAATGTATTTGGGAAACTAAAACCACATTACTAAATAATTCATGGCTTTTTTTAAACCTATGATTTAAATTATAGAACATAACTATGATATGCACTCAGTTTGAAAAGTCAGGAAAGGAAAAATGCCACAGTGAAAAAGGAAAGGGGAAAAAAAGCACGTAAAGGTAATATATAGAAGAAAATAATAAAGTTAATTGCAGAAATAAAGATAGAAAACAAAGAGGAAAAAACAACTAAATAAAACCAAAAGACTACTCTAATGAGACAAATGGTCTCATGACATGGGCTAAGTAAAATATGAAAGAAAGACAGATAAAAATTATTGTAAGTACCAAGTGGGATATAATGACTGGCAGGGCAATATGGACAGACATCCTATGGAAATATTATAAACAATTTTTGCCAGCAAATTTTAAAATTAAATCAGCAATTATATAGAAGATGACTAAAACTGATTCAATAAGAGAAAAAATCTAAGGAGACTTATTACTAAAATTAAGTAATTTTAAGTACTTATAGTTTTACAGGTAAGCTTTATGCAGTCTTTAAGAATCTGATAATCCTATTTTATACCAAATTTTCCCAGACCCTAGAAAGAGAAAGGACATGTTATGAATCCTTTTATGATGCTACTGTATCTTTGATACAAGAATAGTATGATGAAGAAAACTCACAAGACCAATATAACTTTAATTGCAGATGTAAAAATTATAAGTAAAAACTAGCAAAATTAGAGGAAAAATTTAGTGAAGTTTTTTACATGCAGTACTAAGCTATGTCTCCCCACACGATGGAGTGCAAATTCTTAATTGACACAAAACCACCATGTTGACTAACGGTGGTCATGTACTATCAAGAGAAAAAGAGTCTGAAAAATTATGGTTCTTTGCATTATTTATTAAACAGGACTGATCTGCTTGTTCAGTTTGAAATTCTATTCTCAAACTGGTCATTATGTACTTTGCCTTTTAATTTTTTTTGAAAAGTTTAATTGTTCAAATTAAATGAGTTTGTTTGAAAAGTTTGTTTCATGTGTTACAAAAACTGTGTAAAGTACAAATAATTTACAAATTAACTCACTAATCAGCATAAAAAACAAAGCTTTACTCATCAATTCTGAGAATGATGTACCATTTGCAAATAGATTCTTTCCCTTTTCTTAGAAGAAACTGCAGCCTGAATATTATGCTTCTCATTCATTTCCTTGTTTTGCTAGTTAAAATGGTACTGTGAACATATATGTATAATTGGTTATTTGTTTAATTTGCACAATACAAATTTTATCCTACTCATCAGGAAAACTAGCAAGCTAAATCTAAAAAATATGAAAGTAAACCATAAGAGCATCTCCTAATGCAATTTAACACATTATCAAGTTAATAGTAGCAAAATCATATAATCACCTTGATAGACACAAAAAATTGGTAAGTTAAAAAATTCTTAGGAGGAGCTGGGAATTTAGCTCAGTGGCATAAGCACCTGACTGACAAGTGCAAAGTCATCAGTTTGATCCCTGATATCAAAAAAAAAGAAAGAAAGTGGGGCTGGGGCTGGAGACTTAGCTCAGTGGCATAAGCGCCTGCCTTGCAAGTGCGCAGTCATGAGTTCGATCCCTGGTACCGATTTAAAAAAAAAAAAAAAAGAAAGAAAAGAAAAAAGAAAATGAAAACTTGAAAATTACCAGACTTGCAATAACAAATATTATATCAAAAGAAATTCAATACCTATATGGAAAAAATTTAAAATTTTATTTAAAAAATTTTAAAATGTATATATGCAAAAGTATACCATTGTGACAATTAGGAATAATTATCAACTTGATTTGCTTGGGACTTGTGAGGAGGGGAAAGGGGCATAGGGAGGTGGGGGAAAGAAGACACATAAGAAATCTCATAGTTGTATATACAGTATGATTCCAATTATAGGGGAAATAATAGTAACCTCTACAGCAGCCAGGGAAGAGTAAATTAAAAATAAGATATATCATATATCATATACCCATCAGATTTGCAGAAATTACAAACTCTAATGATATCAAAGTTTGACAATGACATGGAGAAATAACTTCTCAAGTACATTAAAAGCTTATTTCCACCAGCAACCACTTTGGAAAACAATTTGGTATCACATCGTGTTGACAAAGTGCATAGTGTTTGACCTAGCAATCCTACTTTTAGGCATATTACCGTAGGGCATATGCTTGCACACATGCCCAAGAAGTCATGCACAAAGATAATCACTCTAACACTGAGTGTAATAGTCAAAAGCGGGAAGCAACCTAACTGTCCATTAATAAGGAAATATATAACTTAAGTCTGTTCAAAAATAGGGATGCTACACAGAAGATGTAAACACTTAGAGCTGTATGGGACAATATGGGGAACTACCAAAGCAATTTCTACATACTTCTACATATTATACATATATATATATATATATATATATATATATATATATACATATATATATACATATATATGATATACTACAAAAATACATATAATATATACCAAACTCTGAACAGATGTTACCACTAGGGGAGAAGAAAGAGAAACAATTAGAAAGAATAGGAAAGGGCCTTCAACTATATTTTTTTCTTTAAAAAACATCTGAAGAAAATATAGCAAATTTTAGCTTATTAAATCTAAGTAACAAGTGCAAGACTTTTAAAACTCCTTTACAAGTTTGAAATGTTTTGTATTTTTGAAAGAATATGAAGAAAAATACTGATGTACTCTTGTTGCAGAAGACTTAGTAAACATAAAGAAGTCATGAATAGATAATCAGTTTTCTTCAAATAAACAAATATTTTTTAATTTCCACACAGAAAAATATCATAATTAAGTTCATACTTCATGATACTTGGAAAAAACACTGGCAACACAAAAGTTTAATTTGTAAAACATAAAAAGTTCTCTTATTACCAACAATGCCCAGTGGCACAAATTGGTCTGCAAACTAATAAAATCAACTTTGTGTTCTCTGAAGGAATAGTTTCTGAGGTCCTTGTTTGACAACTTTTCTTATTCCAAGGAGGGCTCCTCCAGATGGCTTATTTCCTGGTTCCCTCCTGCAAACAGCTTGTCTACAGTCTATGCTGAAGATAAATCCTTGAATTTTCCCCCCAGTTATTTTATGGCATGCTTCTTCCCCAGGCAAAAATTTCTGAGTTAGGACTCCACAAACAGGGGTGTAACAGTGATGAGCTTTTCTCTCAGTGAAAGAAGGAGTTGAATTTGTGGGCTGGAAGACAGCAGTCTGAAGACCTTTCGATTTTCCTCTCTCGGCATGGAACTTCCACCTTAGGTGCACGCAGCAGTCATACAGCACCATGGTCAAGGTAGAACTTCCATTCCCCAAAAGGGAGAAGAGCTGAAGAAGGAACAATTCCCAAATGCTTAAAATGCCTTCACCTGGAACTGTGAACAATGACAGGATGAAAAATGCTGCCCTAAGGGCCGGGGATTTAGCTCAGTGGCTTAAGTGCCTGCCTGGCAAGTACAAGGTCATTAGTTCAATCCCCGGTACCAAAAAAGAAGAAAAAAAAGAAAAAAAATGCTGCCCTTTACAGGATTAAAGCCCACTAAGTGGGAGTGGGAGTGGGAGTGGAAGACGAGAAAACCCTGCTTAACGATTACAGCAGCATGGAGCACAGTCGCTATCACACCAAGCTGAAACTAGAAGAAAGGGAGCAGTCTTACATCAAACAACACAGACTCTACTCTTTCCTACTAAACTTAATAAATTTCCTTGAAAAGACATTTCTTTATTTACTGTTTTCCCTAAGGACCATTTCCAGAGCCTTTAAATGCTCGTGGAGTGCATAGGCAAAACTCTTCACACTGTCACACCGCAAGTTGATCTCTCCTATAAATCACTTATGTTTTATGACAAGCAGTGTATTCTCTACAAAAGTGGTAAGAACTCTAAAAGTGAAAACAGAGGATATGAGGTCTGCTAGGAGGAAAAAAAATTAAGAACTCTCAAAACAGTAAGTCTGTGCTGGCTGTTTCCCTACCAGTCTCTGTAATTCCATTTGTTCCTCAAAGAGATGAATTGTCCCCTTTCCTGTAACCTCAGCCTATGAACAAGCACTTAATGAATGTAGCAGACCAGAAGGACCTCTAAGTTTGGGGAAGCATAGTGGATTCCTCCTCAAATGAAATACAGATGAAACCAAGAAAGAAATGTTATAGTGGCGACCAATGCCCAGAATTGATGAAAATGGCATTAAAGCCTAGTTCTCAGGGCAAGCAACTAGGCTAATAACACAGAACACTGCTTTCCTTCTTTTTTGCCGCTTCTGGTAATTTGTAGCTAATCTGTCTTTTCTCCACTTGTTTTTATAACCCTATTGCTTTGTACTCTTGTTATGCTACTGGCTGTGAGTTTCTTCAGTTATATTGGGGATTCAGTGGACTTCTTGAATCAAAATTAAGGGTTAGGGTTGGCTTGTTACGTGTTTTGTTTTGTTTTGTTTTGGCAGTACTGGGGATTGAACCCAGGATCTTTGCACCGAGCTATATCCCCAGCCTTTTAAAAATTTTTTAACAGGGCTAAGTCACTAAGGTGCCCAGACTGGACTTGAACGTAAGATCCTCCTGCCTCATCCCCTCAGAGTGCTGGGATTGTAAGTGTGCACCACCATTCCAAGCTTTTCTTAGAATTTGAACTTTATTTAACTCTCCTAAGGGGCACACAAAAAAGAATACAAAGTTATTAATTTTTCCTTGTTTGCTGAATTGAACATTCAAGGAAATATTTAAATACTTAATCCAACATTTTCAGGTATTTTGAACCAAGTGTTTCTTGAGAAATATATACTGTTATTGTTAGACATAGAGGTCTACCAGTTCTGCTTCGTTTTGCTATTTACTGTTTAAATGTTACAAAAACAATATATATTCACTGAAGAAAAGGCTTCCTTTTTTTTTTAATCAGTTCTTGGTGATTTCAGTTTTTGCGTCAGACTATGCTTTCAAAGCCACATGAAAGTTACCTTCTGTAAAATAATATGATTATCATGTACTTGGGTACCAGTACCCATTCTCACCAAGCTTTCAGTTTTGTTGAGGAAAAACATGAAAAGGCTGGCATACAACAGAGAAGTTGATGTATCAAAGAAATTAGTTTAGAAGTCGAGGCAACAAATGTTAATAAGGTTGAAGATAAAGAAAAGAACTTTGTGGCTGGGACTGTGTAAGGAAACAATTAAAAGGAGGTAGTCAATAATGAAAGTGTCGGAAGGCAGCCACAAAGAAGATGTGGAGGAGCCGCGGCACATCACAGAGATGGATTCAAAGAAATGCTGAAAAGACAAGTTAATTAAGCAAAGCGGTGCCTCCCTCCCCAGAATGGAGTCTTGATTTCTGCAGTACTCAGGGCAACTGGTCAGGCTCGGGGCTCATTTTCCATTTGTCATTAATTGCCGTCTGAAAAAAAGTAATCAGACTTTGAATGCAGTTTAAGAGCTGTGGCCATCCAATTGCCTGGGTCAATTTGGTCATTATGCTAATCAATTTATCAGATACAAATGATTTGAGTACCTCCCCTGTCACTGGAGGAGTACGGTAAAATTAGTAACTAGAGTCAAGAGTTCAGACTAGTCGTAGAGGTCACATTTAAACTTTTATACAAATGCTGACATCTCCAACATCTGACCTCATTCCAATCGCTAACCTTCTATGTTCTGGGCCTCCAGCCAGTTGGGGTAACACTCGTTTCCACGGCCTTAGATTTTAAAGGGTCAAGGTGTGGTATCTGAATCATCCACTATTACATCATTAATAATAAAATCAGTACTATTCACTCAGCCTCCATTTCTTAGCTGATGAACAATTCATTTCCTAGGTATCAGTTTCTTTGTTTCTTCATTTATTCAGTGAATAATTTCTAAGCATTTACTCAATGCTAGGTCCTGTGCTATACACTAGTGAGACAGCAAAATTACTGATAGCAAAGGGATCAGATTCCTGCCAGTACTCTCTAATAAGAGATAATAAATAGGTAATCAAATAAATATGTAATTACAAATTTAGATGAGTATAGGAAGAATCAAATGGAATTTAAAAGAACTTCTGGATATTTTAGTAATATGAATATATGTTCAGTTGAAAATAATAGAATAATGACTACAGTGATTTTTAAAAAACAAAGACATTTAATTATCTCTTACAAGAAAATCTGCAAGTAGGTGATTCCAAAAACACTGTAGGGACTAAACTATATCATAATGGCCCCAGCTTCCTTCTATCTTTCTCTTCTATTAAGCAGGTTGGCTTTCTGTCTTTATGCTTTTCATCTTGCTGGCCCAAGACAGCTGCTGCTCCAAGACAACTATAATCAAGGAAGGAAGAAGCAGCCATGGTCTGCTTACTATCTTTTTTCTCATAGGAGAAAATCCTTCCTGGTAAATATCCTTTTATATGTCATTGGTCAGAACTGGGTCACATGCCCATCTCAAAATCAATCCACATCCACAGAGAATGGGATTACCAAACTTCATTTAGACTATTCAGTACTCGCTTCCTAGCACTAGAGGAAGGAAACCTCTCCCCAAACAGGCTGATATGCCCACACAACATCAACAGTCCTTAAAGTATAAGAAAAAGGGACATGGTTTAGTATGTAACAATAGTGGAAATAAAAATCTGTAGGGCTTGTGCACCAATTTAGTGAAAGAGAATAAAGACTGAAATATCATTCAAAAGTTTCAAGCTTGGAAACTACAATAATTACAGTGCCAAGAATATATAAAAATAGAATGTGGGAGGGAACATCTAATTTGTGAGAGACAATGAATTAAACTTTCTCCTTGAGTCTGAGGTGGAATCAGACAATCTGGTACAAATGTAGGATAAAACCTCAGAAGAAAGGCTGGACTTAAATGTAGGCATTGGTGTCCACAATGAGGTAAGATTTGAAACCACAGCAATAGATAAAGACCATGAGGGGAGAAAATAAAAAGAAGGACAAGACTGGGGGAATTTTAGTGAATAGGTATAATTAGAAAACAGTAAGAAGATAATGTTGCCATTGAAAGAAAAGAACATAATTCAATACAGACATCCCCAAACCAAGGGACTACAATGACATGGCAGCCAAGAAGTACTGTTTTCGAGAGAAGGTAGTGGTCAACATTGTTGACTGCTAAAGAAATGTCAATGATCCAAAAGTACTCTTGAAAAACTTCAGAGATATTGGGACAGAAACCAGACTGCAGGAACTATGGATTTAAGTACCTTAACATAATATACTTGTGTACTCATTTGTATTTTTGTGTGTTCTTTCAACACTTTGGAAATGACGGGAAGGAAAGTATAGGTTGGCAGGCTAGAAGTGATGGCCAAGCTGGTGGAGGACAGGGTCAGTGGATAGGTAGCATTCGTACAACTATGGGCTAAAAGAAAGAATGCAGAAGCAGGGAAAAAGTAAGAAACTCTGCTGGTTAAGTGAGAAAACAGGAAGAGATGGAGAGGTTAGAGATCACAAGAAGGACAATAAGTACATTCAACAGAACACAAGAAGATGAAAAGAGAATGGAGAGGGCTGGAGAATATGAGATATTGGGGAAATGGGTAATAAATCTTAAGATAACAGGTAACAAAAATAATAAAAGTAAAGGCCAATGGGATTAAGAATGGTGGCACATGCCTGTAATCCCAGCACTTGTGAGGCTGAGGCAGGAAGATCATTGCAAGTTCAAGACCAGCCTGGGCTTTGAAGTGAGCTCAACGTCAGCTAGAACTGCATAGCAAGACCCTGTCTCAAAAAGACAAAAAAAGAGAAGAATGTTGTTCCCAGCAAGCCCCAAAAAAGTTATCAGGAAAGAGGGCTGGCATTGTAGATGAACACTAAAACTCACCAAGGGCTGTAGAAAAGAAAACTGGAAATTGAAGGCCGACTGCTATAGACAGGACATGGTTATATGACACTAGCTAAATGGTTAAAAATTACAGTCTTGCACTTGCTTGTGCTCTCTCTCTCTCTCTCTCTCTCTCTCTCTCTCTTTCTCTCTTCTCTCCTCCCTCCCTCTCTCCACCTTCTCTGTCTCCCTATCTCTCTCTCTCTCTTCTCTCTCCCCCTTTCTCTCTCTCTCCTCTTTCTTCCCCCTCTCTCCCTCCCTCTCTCTCCTCTCTTCTCTTCTCTTTTCTCTCCCCCACCCCAACTCCTTTTGCTTCCTGACCACAACACACCAACTCAGGCCTCTACCACTCAGGCCTCACCATAAATTTAAAAAATAAATACAGTGCTGCCTTGTTCATGAATTTAATTTGTTCTGCAATTTTGGAAAAGAAGGCCACATTTGTGTTTGTGTTTGTGTGGGAAAGATGGCCATGGCACATTTGTCACCCAATACAGAGTTTGCAAGCAAAACCAAAATTTTGCCAAAGGCTTTTGTTTGAAAATCAATTTGTTTGCAAACAAAAGTGTTTGAGGTACTAGTGAAATTGGTAAAACAGTGTGCAAACCACAACCAAGGACACCAGAGTGCCAAAAAAGCATGGAGTAATGGGGTACAATGCTGGAAGAGAGACGTAGTCATAAAGGGATTTGTATATCCCAGATCTGCAAAGGATATTTCAAAGAAGATCTCAAGGAGAAAGAGGTTAGAACTGAATCCTATCCTAGAGATTCATCATTATGGAACATAACCTGCCCATGACTGGTAGCACATGTACATCTTTTGTGGACTTAGTTCAGTTCTATGACATCTTGTACAATGTGGACAGTTCAAATGAAAGCATTAACATTCATGAACATTTATAAGACCATGTAACTGCACAATAATTCATACATGTGCATATGTGAACATGAGTTATCAAGGATGGTAAGACACACACACACACACACACAAAAAAAAAACTGAGACAGAGACATAAGAATGGCAAATCCAATGCTACCTGGGTCAGGCTCACTAGTTTCTTGATACTCCTGAAATTTAAATGGTAAAGATACTATATAGAGAAATAAGAGGAAAGCAAAAGCAGGCAGTCAGATGGTTAAGAAGTAAAACTAAAACCACATCACAAATTGCAGTCTCTGAAATTCACAAAGGACTTATGTGGTAGTCTAGAGACTCCTGGTAGGTTAAGACTAGGTAAGATGACACTAGGTCATAGAAAGGCCAATGAAAATAACTTATTAAAGGAGGAGGAACATGTTTTTAAAAAGAAACAAGCTACAAGCAGCTATCCCTGTACATTCTTCTTAACCTGTCTTACATATACACAATAAGCAAAAGAAAATGAGTATGTGACCCATAACTGGGGGTGAATAATATTTACATAAAGCAGCAAACTATATTTCAATGGCCATGTCAATTACATTTATGTCATCTTTTTTCTTGATTTTGAAATAATTGCTTCATCTTTAACAGTGAGGAAGAGATTTCTTCACTCACAAATGTGTGTGTAGAAGCCTTACTAAGCAATTAACCCAGGTAGGCAAATAAACACCCTGCTGAAGTAGCAAGATGAGCACCAAGAGATGTGGTAGAACATAAACACTTTAACAGAGGAGAAAATAAGAAGAATAAAAGTTTGTGCTATAGAAAGAAATAAAACCATTTCCTTATAGTAAAAAAGGACAAATAATGATGAAGGTGATAATTTTGATACCATCTTATTATGGACAAATATAAGACAAACATTTTCACAAGACAGATTGTATAACATATTATTTGATATTCATTCAACTTTACAAAATGCAAAAGATATATATTATTGTTCCCAGTTAACAAATTAAAAAGATGAGGCTTTCTTAAAAAGGTTGTCAATGGGGACACAGAGGAGTCCATGATGCCACAAAGCTCATGATTCCTCAAATGGCCTTTTTACAAAGAACAGGCTTTCCAATCATTGTGTACACATGTGTGTAGTACATCTGTACACACCTGCATGCTGAGAGAAGTTAGGGAGATGCAGGGCCAACACTCAGGACAGCAAGAGTGTAAATAATGAATATCAGACTACAGCACTGAAACCTGCCTTTATAAACTGAAATATTCTTACCTCGTATCAAGTTCTCCTTTGAATAAAACATTGACATTTTCATCATGTTTGGGAGCCTGCTGTTGGCTTCTGAAAGCTCTGGCGCCATACCATGCTATCACTGTAACTGCTCTCCAGTGAGCCATCAAAAACCCAGCTAGAACATTTTGAATACAGTAGTTTGCTTGCCACCAGAACGCTAAATTGCAATATTTTATGTTTATCTCTATTTAAATTTTAGTGATGCTGCATAAATGTTAACATGGTCCTATACTAATACAATCACAGAGAAGTTTTAATAACACCACCTATTGGCACAGCCTCTGGGTGACTTATGCATGCTTCTCAAGTCACTTAGCTATTCCGCCTTAACTGGGATATGATGTGAAGATGCTACACAGTTCACCCACAACAGGTATTTCCAGAAGCAATGGCAAGGGATGAGTAGGACAGCTTTTCATATTGAAGGTAGAAAGTGTTTAGTAAGGCAAAGATTTCCAAAAAAGATCTGGATAGAGAGAGGTTAATGTTTGATTTAGTTCATTTCTGGCTTAAGAAGCAAAAGGCAAGCCTCAGTAAGTTCTCAAGTGTCTAAAGTTTATAGGGATAAGATCCTGGACTTCCTTAGGACTGAAACTGCACCTCACCATGACAGACTTGAAGACTCTCCACCGTCACAGTGGCTGTACCAATGTCCCTGGACTTCCTGGAAAGATCCAGGATGTGAAACCAAAGAAGATGGAGTTGCTGCCCTGGAGGCCAGTGGAGACCATCTATAATACAACCACAAGCCAATTAGGGACTGTCTTAGTTACTTTTCTCTTGTTGCTGAAATAAAATACCCAACACCCAAAATTAAAGGACGAAAGGTTTATTTAGCTCACAGTTTGTAGAGGTTTCAGTTCATAATCAGCTGACTCCAAGGAAGATGGCACATTGCAGAGGGGCAACCATTCATGGCAGTGGAAGACAGCAAAAGCAACAAGGGAGAGAGACAAGACTCTTTCTGTCCCTTATATAGTATACAGGCTACCCACCCTAGGGTGAGTGTAGCACTCACACCTTTACTCCTAGCCAGAACTATGCCAAACCAATCAATGGACTGATTTAATAATCATACAACTTTAATTCTAGCATCACACACTCTACATTCAGTCACCTCTGAAAAAGCCCTCTGACTGCATGAGGTTTTGCAGGGACACATACACACAAACTACAACAGTGCCTAAAGATCAAGGCAGGCAGGGGTAAGGAAAACAAAGGCCTACAGTGCTCTCACCTCTTCCTCATAGAATAAATCTTTTGGCTTTCCTAGCTCTGCCATTTATTTTAGTATGAAAAGATCCTGAAACTCTTTCAACTTGCCTTGAGGAGACATCAAATTGAAATTCTAATTAAATAAAGATAAGCATGGGTAAAAGGCAAAGGAAATATTTTCAAAAAAAATGGTAAACATGTTCAAAACAGCCTTTCTCCTGCAGCATCACAACCTCCACATCTAGGCAAGGTAACCCTTATAGTCCACTTCTCCTGCAGCAAGTATCAGAATATTTTTCCTATTTTAGAGGTATGAATGATACTATGGCAGATTTTGAAAAATAATAAGAACTACAGCATTTCAGTGGACTAATGGCAGCAGGAAGATGTCCTGACCTTTTTAAGATGAGCAGAATGATGTGATGTCGACACTTTTCTGCATCATTCTTTCAAGACGCGGTCTCCCTATTCCTTTTGCCTGATCAGTTTTCTAGCACAATCCAAGCTAATTGAAATTCTACACAACTCCTAACCCAGAGAGTACAATGACCTGACTGCATGCTGATTGGTTCCAGACAACTAGGAGAAGACACATTCCCCTCAAAAGGCCTTCCTTGGTCAGGTTCATCATTTATTCATTACTACATGTAGATTTATGCCAAAAAGGTCAACTCTTAGAAGTTTATTCTCCTCAGTTACTACAATCTGTGGCTGGTCTAAGTTCTTATTAGCATTTTACTAAAACAGAGACTATGACCTAAGATCTGTTATTAAATGTGTGTGTATGTGATATATGATGACGAGAACAGAAAGTCATAGACAATGATTACAAGTGTGAAAATTCTTATCTACTTGGAATAAAGACAGAATCAAATTCTAGTTTCAGTGGTCTTATACTGAAATTTGGGTAAAGACATGCACAGGTGCAAATTTAACATTCTTCAAGTTAACTGGGCCACATTATCTGGCCAATGGGATATCTGTATGCAGCTCACCTGGAAAAGGCAGCCCCCAGCACAAATGCAGCATATTCTTTCACCAGGGGCTCTGTGCTGTTCAGCCCATTGATCACCACTTGAAGACCACCGAAGGATAGTAGGTCCTGCGCATTATCCATCTGTAACAAAGGTATAGCTTAGTGTAGGACACCCATCAAGGGAAGGAAAAGCTCTCTGACAGCCTTTCTTTTGGTGACTACCCAAAAAAAAGTTTAAAGCCAAGTAAAAAGCACCAGTGGCCTAACTAGGAAAAGGTATGTAAAAAACAAAGTAAATTTTAAATAATCTTAAATGTCAGAACTCTTAATTCATGTAACATACTTACAAGTACCTATGTGGGAACTAACAGAAAGGGTACCTAGCTGCTGCTCATGCCAAACATGTCTTGGAGAATTCTAACACCATATGAGTCGCAAAGCTTATCCCAAACATACAAGCTGTTAACATAAAGAATCTGGTGTCATGAGCACCACTAAATGGTGCCATGCTTCCTATTGATGTCCAACCCAACAGGGGCAGTGGAGGCAACAGACATTTAAAAAAAAAAAGCTGATTTTTAATTAGAAGCCAAGGACTATAAAAGAAGCCCTATTGATGAGGAGGTAGGAGTGGGGGAGGGATGATACAACAGTGCTAGGAGAGGAGTAACAAGAGCACCCTTCTTTTCTAAGGTTGACTGAATCTGAGGACATTCATGATAAAATGTGCACAAAAGTCACTCTCACAAAGGCTTTAGTCTCGGCCTGTGCTACTAGCTAATAACTACATATTTAACAGTACAAAGTATTTCTATCACTATGTAACTGTAATCAGCTGAATGGCTTTAATATGCTTAAACAATGAACCCAAGACATTGTAAAAAGGTTTCACTGCAATGAAATCAGCACTAAATTACTGTACTGACTTCTTAGCATACATTTCTCATTTGACCTGTAATGGACATGTTGATTTTTGTGACATTTAGATTATTATTTTAAACTAGTATCGTATTACCATTTTACTAATTAACTTACTAAATCTTATATTTATATATGAAAAAAAATCAAAATCAATCAATCCCCACACAAGCACACACACAAAGGCTGTCTCTTACCCACAAGCTGATTCCACTCTACAAATCATCAGGAAAACTCACGAAACTAGTGCCCAACAACAAAGTGATGACTACCTTTTTCCTCCAGATTTTACAAAGCTGTTTTCTATCTATGTCCTTGCCTCTACCTCCAGAGGCAGAGGCAGAAAATGGGTTCTGACAGAGATATCAATTGTGATATCAGCACAGTATCTGAGTCTGCCAATGTTTTTGAGTGGGCTTTTACCACTTGGAAGATCATTTTTACTTTTTTTTTTTTTTTTTTTTTGAAACAGGGTCTTGCTGTGTAGTTCAGGCTATCCTTGAACTCATAATGCAGACCAGTTTTAAACTTACTGTGATCCTCTTGAGTGCTAGAATTATAGGTATGCACCACCACGCCTGACTCATTTTTATACATTTTGATAGAATCTCTACAACAGCAGAAGTTTCAGTCTGTTTATTCACTGTTGCAGTTTTTTTTTGTTTGTTTTGTTTTGTTTTTTGTCTTTTTGAGACAATGTCTCGCTATGCAGTTCAGGCTGGCCTTGGGCTCACTTTGTAGGCCAAGCTGGTCTAACTTGCAAAGGATTCTTCTGTGTCAACCTCCCAAGTGCTGGAATCACAGGTGTGTGCCACCATGCCCGGCTACTGTTGCAGCTTCTATGACTAGAATAGTGTGACGCATATAATTAGGTACTTGATAAATAATTACTGAACCGAAAAATATGGATTTGATCAGAAAAAAAAGTTTCTGAAAACTGTACTATGAATAAAAAAAAAGCAATCTGACATTTATCTGTGCCAACGAAGTAAGTAGGCCCCTCTTACTATCGATCTGGAAAAAAAAAAAAAACCAATACAAGCTATAACGAGCAAGAAGGCTGGCCTGCTAGGGCTAGGAGTTTTCTGCCCCAATCTGTTCTTACAAAGTAAGGAATACTCAGGTACAGCCTGGCTAACTAGGAAGATGCACAAGCAGACTGCTTTACCAAAATAAACACCAATCTTCCTCACATGCTCTGATTTTTAAAATATATGAATCTACTGATGCCTATCTTTTGAGCCTCTTTGCTCCAGGCTTTCTATAAACAAAACCATGGTTCACAATCCTGTCATCCTGTACCTAGGATACCCTTACCAAAGCTGGTATGAGTTCCAGGGAGAACAGCTGCCACTTTGTCAACCCCAAAGCAACACAGCTCAGAGTCACAGAAGTTCTGTTCTAGATTCAGTTCAGCTAGGTTACTACAACAATAATTCAGTGTGATAGAAATACTGACATTTATTTATGACATCATGGAGGTGTTCTCTCATTCTTATTTCACTGGTAGTGAAGAACAGTCATTCTGCCCACTGCACATGAAAAGCTGGGCCCTCCTCAGCATCAGACAGGAAGTGCGTGACCAGGACCCAGGTGCACAGCTCTTCATTTGGGTCTGCAGCCAGAACTTTCGCAAGCTGCCTTCAGGTTGGAGTGGCACACGTGCAGAGGAGAATAGGGAATATGTTAGGAAAGGAAAGAACTAGAACACTGATAAGACAATGAGTGAACAGAGAAAGGGAGAGATGGAAATAAATCATTAAGGGATCCCACAAGGGAAGGCATATATACTGCCCTGGGGTAGAAGAGGCAGTCAAGCTGTTTCTCATAAATAACTCACAAAGTATTTTCGACACACAAGGTTTTGCTTTACACATATCCTATTTTAATAATTCAAATACGGCCATAAGGAATCCTTGGGCAGACCCGGTTCAGGTCCTTGAAGCCCACACTTCCTAAACCTCCATCCAGGGAAACTGGGAATAGGAATGGGCTGAGAAGTGCCTGCCTAGAACTAAGTTCTAACTCTTTAAAGTAACACTTATTCTCCATCACAACTGGAAATCAGGGCTAAGCTGTGTCTTCTACAAACTCCCAGTGAAATAATAATTTAATACTGTTATATGGCAGCATAAAGGGCCAACCCAAGCCAAGGCGCTAAGACTTCTAATGTCAAAGTGGCAATGATGACTCATGAACCTCTGCCAACAGAATGAGCTTGGTCTGGGGCAGTGGGATGGTTTCTATGACGACTTCAGGTTGAGTCCGATAATATCCAAGAAACGGTTTATTTCTCCAAGTGACCTGTGAAAGTATAATGGGATGTTACCTGAGGGATGACACTGCCAGGTGACCAAAAGACCTGCAGTGGGTGGCGGTGGGGGAATGCTAGCCCAAGTTTCTTATGTATTCATTCTTTTCTATGTACACTAAGCTGTCTCTCTAGTCACTTCGGCCTTTTATGTGCAACTAAAGCAAGAGCCTATAGAAACCTGACATCCAAAGGTCCATCCAAGTTTGTTAAGATGAAAAAATAAGTAAATAAAAGCTGTCAACATCAGAGCAAGACAAGCTGGCCAATAACCCCTAGGATCCTTAATACTTTAAATATCTCTAGCAGAAAAACTGTGGGAGTTTTTGTTGGGGAAAAAAAACCCAGGTTTGTTTTTTTCTCTAAGAGGATCACAGTCCTGCTATGTGAGACCAGAGAAAAAGTTATAAGCAGAGAAAGAAGATGAAGAGGCTGCCCCATAATTCCTGTAGATACACTGCACACTCTTCTTTCACCACAGAAGCTAACAAAATCCTAAACAAAGTAAAAATGTCTTTTAGTCAGTTTATAGAGAACAAGGACACTATCATGTGTGGAAGGACACTGAGGATCTATGCCTAGATAAGGATCTCAAACAAGCCTTTGATTATGATTGCATAGCTCCTTGGGCCACATCGTCCCTACCCTGTATTAGGACAAGAGCCTCCTCTGCTTCTCCCCATGCCCCCCACCTCCAGCCTCATTGTCAACATAGCAGCTGGAAGGGTCCTTTATAAAGTCAGTCAGCTTCTGTCATTCTTCTGATCCGTAAGCTATAATCTCCCTCCTTTCCATGAAGTATGAAGCCTCTACGTTCTTCACATTAACTCAGAGCTTCATTTGCTTTTCCTCTCCCACCATATAGACCTCCTTGTGGTTTTTCAAACAACGATGCATGCTCCCTACTCGTGACTGCTGTTCTTGCTTTCCTCCAGCCTGAGATGCTCCTTCAACATTATCAATTCCTATTCTGATTTTCTTTTTACTTTTCTGTAATACTTATCACCTTCAAATATAGTGTTTACAATATATTTATTTGGTATCTCTGTCTCCCTGCCTCTATTAAGACAAGCTCCGGTTTTGCTCACAGATGTATCTCAAATGCTCTGAACAGTGCCTGAGCTTAGCAGGCACATAATAAATTCATTTGAGACCCTATCTCAAAACAAAGAACAAAAATGCAATTTATAGTAGTATCTATTCATAAATCAGTTGTAAAAGTCAACAAATTAATATATACGAAGCAGCCAGGCATGGTGGTATACCCCTGTAATCTCAGCATTTGGGAGGCTGAGGTAGGTGGATCACTATGACTTCAAGGTCAATTTAGGTTACACAGTGATTCAAGGCCAGCCTGAATTGCATAGCAAGATTTTGTCTCAAAAAAAAAAAAAAAAAAAAAAAAAAAAAGCAGTTTTGAAAAAGTTGTCTGGTATACAATTAAAGCCCAATGAATATTGGGTATTTTTTGATCAGTTACTTTTCTGCTTCAGGCACTCCAATGATTCACTGAACTAAGGCTAAAATCATAAAGAACACATTATCCCCAATCTCACCTCTTCAAGACCTCCCAGCTTCCTATTTTATCTGCTACCCTACCCCCCCCAGGTAACTGTACTCTAGTCACCCCAATCTTTCCCAGGCCTTCAATCTCACAAAGTTCTTCTCTGCCCCCAGAATTTTTGCACGTTATTTACTCTGTTCAGAATACGAGAGCCGGCAAACTTTCTAATGAACTTGACAGTAACTATTTTTGACTTGGTGAACCAAAAAGTCCCTGACATGACTCCTTAACTCTGCTGCTATAGCATCAAAATAGCCACAAATAACAAATAGGGGTGACTGTGTCCCAATAAAACTTTACTTACAAGCAGTCTTCCAGCCAGATTTGCCCGAGAGTGAGTACCAGTTTGCCATCCTCTCTTCTAGTTCCCCCTTATTACCTGGGAAACTCCTAATCAGCCTTAAACGCTCAGCCTAAATGGCACATCCTCTGAAAAACCCTCCTTTATTGTCCCTGACTAGGTCCTATGTTTCTTCTCTGGAGCCCTTATCGTACTCTCCAATTGCTTCATTATTTGTCAATTTGTTCAACTATTCATTTTTTATTTTCTCTTCCAGACTATAAGCTGCATAGGTCAATGACTATGGCTATTTTACCTCTGCATATCATCAGCGGTAAAAGAAATAAAGGAAGTAATGCAAGTGAAAAAGAGGCTCACTTTGGTTTCTAAGAATGTATCAGTTTCAACAGTCATTGGCCTAGATTGAAAACAGCCTATGCCTTAAGAGAAAACGAAAGAAGCTAATGCTATTTTCTCAGGCCTTAGGGCAAGAGGTTATTTTTGCATCTGTTAATTACAATTCAGATATGGACAAAGAAATAAAATACCTGATGGACATAATACTCGAGATCAAAGAGTGCAGCAATCTTTTCTTCTAGGCTGGAGCTGGAGCTGTTGAATTTGTTGATTAGCCGTACCATAATCTGCATGTCAGTCTCAATAACAACATTCAGCTCATCAAACTCCTTCTTCAGCTCCTCAATTGGGCGGAAGAGCCGCTTTACCTCAGCCTGCCTTGCCTAAGGAGAGTGACAAAGAGGTGATTAATTGGAGACATAACTCTAAGACCTTTATGGTCTACAATGAATGCCCCTCCTAAAGAACTAATCCTGATACTTTCTAAGATGTCCACAGAAAAAAAGCCTTCAGAATCTACCTATTTTGGCTCCTATTCCAAAAACATACTTAAGATTTTCTCAGGTTCCGTTATTTGAGTCTGAGTGCCAGTGTTGAGGAAGAATGGAAAGTCATCTTGTAATCACTAAGGTCAACAAAGGCTTTGGAGGTGTCCCTTCAACTCCTTACCTCACGTGGGGGATGCCTGCAGTCTCTGTCAAAATAATCCATAACTATGGTTCTTTAGCTTCCATAATCAGAGAGGATATTAGTCTTGTCCTAGTCAACCCAGCAACATTTTAGGGAGACCCTGATATAGGAAACTGTGGGTTAGAGCTGTCAGGCAAGAGCAATTTGCTGGTGAAAATTAAATGACTGTCATTACTGTCAATCTGAGCACAGGTGTACAATTTGTTCAACTGTTTGAAATGGCTAAATTACTGTATGTACCACACTCAAACCTCAAACAATTTTCTTTTAATCCCGCCCCACCCCACAGACGTACAAAGATTTTTCAAATGAAGTTATGTTGGAGGTAAATGAAAGACTTTAATTGGATATTTTATACATTTGACACTCTGTTTTCCTCCTAATTTTGGAGGACAGTGCTTATAAAGAGAGTCTCAAAGGTCATAGTGGTTTACATATCTTCTAAGCAAAATTAAAAGGCAAGAATGTTTATAAAAAGCAAGATGATGAGCAGCTGTCAGCTCCAAATTGCTCATGTATTACCTATGGATTTCTCTCCCCAGTTACAAGCACTCTGTAAAAACATCAACTAAAGAAATGAATCAGACTCTCTTTAAAACTGGGCTCCTAACAGAGCAATCACATCCATAGGGTGCCACATCCTGATTCTTTGGGTAAAACAATGTTGCTAGAGGATGGCGGGATGGCTGCCAAAGCCAGGCAACGTGGCCTTGGAAAGCTGAGTCACTTTGCAGAGCTACGGGAAGACAGACAAGTAAGTAGGGTAAAGAACTAGTGACCTCCTCACAAAAATGATGGTGCCTGGTCCTAAGGAGTCCTTTCTGAGAAGAGAGAGGAAGGGGAGGAGGAGAAGGTGAGCAAAGTGGAGAGGGGGGAAAGGAGGAAAGGAGAAAAGGGAAAAAGGAGAGGGAGAGGGAGAAATTTTAGTTCTAAATAATAATAAACTCATAGGAAATTACACAAGCAGTACAGTATTCTTTATTAGGCTCCCTCAATAGTACCTTTTACATAAGGATAGTACAGTGTCAAAACCAAGAAAATGACATGGGTTTAGAACTCTTCACTAGAGTGCAGGCCTTAAATTTCAACACCTTTTACACATACTCATTTGTATATGCATGTGTGTATCATTCTATACAATCTTTTAAATCCATCTCCAAACTATCAGAATAGTCAAGCTATGAAGCTTAACTGCCACCACCAAGCAACACTGTGCAACCTCCTTATATATAACTGTACCTTAGCCTCACACTCTGCTCCCTCTTATCAATACACCCTGGTACCCACTAATTTGTTTTCCATCTCTGTAATTCTGACATCTGCAGAATGTTATATAAATGGAACCACAGTCTGCAGCCTTCTAAGTTTGACTTCTTTCTTTGAGTATAATGCTCTTGAGATCTACCCAAATTAATGTATACATCAATAGTTCATCTCTTTTTATTGCTGCATAGTATTCCATCATATAGATGGACAGTTCATTTAACCAAGTACTGAAGAATATTTGCATTTTTTTCAGGTTTTGGCTATAACATAAACATTTGTATACAGGTTTTTGTTTAAACAAAATAAATGATATAAAGTATAGGTTATATGATAAACATATCTTTTATTTTATAAGAAACTGTCACACTATTTTCTAGAGTAGCTATACTATTTACATTTCCATTGACAATGTCAGGTTCAGTTTATCCATATCTTTGCCAGTATTTAGTATTATCACCATTTTTATTTTATGCCTTGCAATAGATATATGCTGACACCTCACTGTGGATTTAATTTGCATTTGTCAAATGGCTAATGATACTATCATCTTTTCATGTGCTTACCTGCCATCCACATATTCTTTCTCATGAAATACATGTTTCTGTCCTTTGCCCATTTTAAAAGCAAGCAGTAGGTTTTTACTGTTCAATTTTAAGAGTTCTTTATGCATTCTAGATACTAGGCCTTTGTCAGATACAGATAGTCCTTCCTTTGCACAGAGCTGAAATGCCACAGTTTAAATAACACAGTTTAAATAACACCAACCTCCCATGACTCGAATTTAGTTACATAATACATTAACTGTATGAAAAACAGCAATCTCCCGTGACTCGAATTTTTGTTACATAATACATTAGCTGTATGAAATACATTCCTGCTAATTCCTCAGTTCCAAAGTCACTATATAGTTTAAATGCCCATCATTAGGAGCAACAACTGATCATATGACTTCTTTCAAAGTTTGGCAGAGATTGGTCACTGGGCATCTGCATTTCATACACAGATGCAAAAAGTATAGTTATGAAGCATCCTTATCTCCCAGTGACAAATGCACATAACATTTACAAAAGTGGATAATCAAAAGAGAGAACTGCCTGTAATCTCAACATTTGGGAAGCTAAGGCAGGAAGATCACCATGAGTTCAAGGTCAGCCTGGGCTACACAGTGAGTTCAAGATCAGCCTGAGCTACACAGCAAGACCCCATCTTACTAGAGGGAGAGATGGAGGCAGAGAGAGGGAAAGAGGGAAGAAGGGCAGAGAGGAAGAGAGACAGAACAAGCAAGTGAGAGAACTGGTCACCAAAGATGAAGGAAATGAGAAATGGTAACTCTAGCAGTAAAATTCAAATTGAACATACATAGAGCTTTAGAAGAAAAGGTGGATCATGGGTAAGTTGGCACTGATGCTGTTTGATAAACTCCAGATGTACAGCCAAAGAAACTTAGCAAAGGCAAACCTCCAAACATAAATTTAAAAAGTGAGGAAAAGAATGAAGTGACACTGGCAAAAACTCCACATTACAGGAACTCTGAGAAATTTCACAACACTGCAAACACAATCAATAAAAGGTTAGAAGCTGATCCAATCTTAGAAAGGAGCATTATAATTCACCAAGACCCCAAAAAATGCTTGCTTCGTATCAAATTATACAATGAAAAGCTAAGCATTGTTCAATCTACTCTCTGACAAGTTTTTTCCCTAAAGAAATAAAAACTTTAATTTTAATGTTTCTAATGTTTTAAGTTACAATGTACTAAATAAATATTAGTATTCCCACTTTTTCATTTCTGTATACATTTATAACTGATAGCAATGGGTCTTTTAATGTTTGGCAAAATATTTTAAAGGTCATGGAACAATCACAATTTTTCTTTTGTTAAAGACTCTTTTGCAGAGTTTCAGCTCAAATGGTTGTTTTTATGGTTCCATGTGGTAACAAAATGAAGAGTGCTGGTGTATGGTTTCTGAGTATTTCCTCCCAGTGGCTTATCTTTCCAATGACTTACCAGGATCTTTCATAGAAAAAAGTTTTTAATTTGGTAGAGTCTAATTACTCATTTTTTTTTCTTTTAGGGACTGTGTATTTTGAGTCATGTCTTAAGAACTGTATCTGGTTCTAATTTGCAGGGATTTTCTACATTCTAAAAGGTTCTATTTTCAGTGTTACATTCTACATTTAAATCTACAGTGTTGAATTAATTTTTTACCAAGGTGTGAGGTTTAGGTTACAGTTCATTTTTTTGCTTACAGACATTCACTGTTTATTGAAAAGACTATTTGTCTTACATTGAATTCCTTTTGCACTTCTGTCAAAAATCAGTTGGATATATTAGTGAGTCTATTTCTGGCTTTTCTGCTTTATTTCACTAATACGTATTTCTTCTTTCCATTAATACCTCATTATGTTGATTACTGTAGCTGCAAATTTTAAAATCAGGTAGAGTGATTTGTCCCACTTTACTATTCTTTTTCAAAAACGTTTTAGTGCCTTCCTTGCTTTTGCTGTCTTCTGCCTGCTATGAACTATTTTTCCTCTGTGATGCCCTTCTACCATCCCACCCTGTCTTGAAGGCAGCTAACTAAGGACTGAAACCTCTGCAAACTATGAGCCAGATAAAGCCTTCTGCCCTTAAAAAAATAGTTTTAGTTATTCTAGTTCCTTCATCTTTCTATATAAGCTTCAGAATAAACTTATGTGTATAAAAAAATCTTACTCAGATTTTGATTAAAATTGCATTTAAACATATAGATCACTTTGGGGGAACTGAAATTTTTACTATTTGAGTCTTCTAATCCATGGACACCGTATGGCTCCATTTATTTAAATCTTTGATTTAACTTCATCATCTTTTATCAACACACACGATTTTCAGCATACAGATCCTGTGCATGTTTTGATGAATTTATTCCTCAATATTTTATTTCAAAGAGGACCAAATATCATTTGAGGGTTTTTGTTTTGTTTTGTTTCATTTTTGAGACAGGGTCTTGCTATGTAGTTTAGGCTGGCCTTGAACTTGCAGTGATCCTCTTGCCTCAGCCTTTCAAGTACTGAAATGACATGCCATGAAAAACACATACAGCTTTTGTTTTTAATTTCAGTTTCCACATATTCACTGATATATATATATATATATATATATATATATATAAACATAACTGATTAGTGTTGGTTTTATCTCCTGTCACCTAGATTAATTCAATTATTAATTCTAGAAGGTAGTTCTGTGTATTTGGTACATATATATAGAAAATTGGTACCATTTATAGAAATAGTTTTATTTCTCCCTTTCCAATCTATATAACTTTTTTAAAAAATTTAATTTTTTATTTTAAAGAGAATAAAACAAAAGAGAACAGAACAAAGCGAATCAGAACAGAATAATGCAAGCAACACAACACTTCACAACGGGACAACTGGACATCAACAGTAGCTACCATAATGTCTCTTTTCTTCAAAATAGTTGACCATACCTTCACACACAAAATATCAAACATAACAAAATAGTATAAAACCATTCAAAAGAATGAAAACATTACAGGATTTCAAATAACAGGAGATAAACAATGGCTACTATATCTCATTTTCCTCAAAAAAGTTGTCTATACCATCACACATAATAAAATTAAATAAAACACAACAGGATAGAACCAATCAAAACAGAAGAACAAAAGCATGGTAGGACTTCAAAACAAGATGATAGTAAATCAGCAATGGCTACCATAATGTCTTGCTTTCTTCAAAATAGCTGTTCATACCATCACAATAATAAAATCAAACAAAACAGAATAAAACCAATCAAACCAATGAATGAAAGCATTATAAGACTTTATAAGCAATAGGAAACCATGATTACCGTAATATGTACCATTATATTCAAAATAGCTGCCCCTACCATCTGACAGCATAAAATCTAACAAAACAAGACAGAACAAAGCCAAACCTAACAAAATCATGCAAACAATGTAAGCGTTCAAGATAATTCAATAAGAAATTGACAGTAGTTTCCACCTTTCTCTCCCAGGTGTTTCCTCCCTTTTGCTCTTATATTAACTATTTTGTTTTTGGATCCCATTAACTCCTTCTGTTTCTTATGCTAGGTTTCACACATATGTATTCGAACTGTTTCGGCCATGAACATGATCTCCAGTTGTGTCCATTTACCTACAGGAGCCTTGAGATTATTCTACTTTATAACTGGATAGCTTTCCACTGCATGAAAATACCATATCTTTCTTATCCATTCTGTGGTTGATGGGCAAGTTACTCTTGCTTTTTTTTTGGTCTCCTGTCACATGGAACAATTGTTTTCTCTCCTTTGATTTTCAGTCTATGAATTTCCTTTCCAGTTAAATGTGTTTCCTGTATACAGTATATGGATGGATCTTGTTTCTTGATCTACTTTTCCTGTGTTTCTTTTTATTGCTGACCTTAGGCCATCTACATTAATGGTTACAACCAGCATACATTGGTTTGTCTCTGCCATGTTATCCTCCTGCTGTTGGTCCTCCACTTTTCCCCTTTATTCAGTTGCCTATCTTGTTCAGTGATCCCCCTCTGCTGCTGTTCCTGGAACCATGGTCATCTTTATATCTCTCTAGAATATTCTTTAGCACTCTCTGTAGGGTTGGTTTGGTAGTCATGAATTCCTTCAGTTGTTCTTTATCATGGAAGTATCTTATTTCTCCATCAATTTTTAAAGATAGTTTTGCTAGGTAGGTCAATCTGAGTTGGAAGTTGTTTTCTTTCAGGGTTTGAAACACTTCAAACCCTTCTTGACTTGGTTTGTGTTGATAAGTCTGCTGTGATTCTGATTGGTTTTCCTTTATAGCAGATCTGTTTCTTTTCTCTAACAGCTTTTAATATTCTATTCTTGTGCTGAATTTCTGGGATCTTGATTATTATATATCTGGGTGTAGATGGACTTTGGTTATGGCTAATTGGAGTCCTGTACGCCTCATATCTGCATGCCAGACACATTTCCCATGTTTGGGAAGTTTTCTTTCATTACTTCTGTAAATAGCCCTTTAATTTCATTTGCGTTGACCTCTGTTTCTTCACCAACACCTATCACTCTTAAATTATGCTTTTTTGTGTCATCTTGCAGCCACTGAGTTATTTCTTGATTCCATGTTATTTTTAAGAGATCTTTCACGATCACTCGCTGCAATCCTATCTTCAAGGTTTGAAAGTCTATCTTCAGTCTTTTCAAGCAGTTTTGACAGCTTTTGATTGAATTTTTAATTTCCTGGATCTCTCTTTGAATCTATTTCATGCATTGTAATTCCTTTCTATATTCATTCAAGGTTTCCATCATTTTCCTATATTATTTTTTAAAAAATCTATGTCTTCTTTAGACCTACTGAACAATTCTTTCAGTATGTTTGTGATTTCTTCTTTTACCTGAGACATTTCTTTTTTTTTAATTTTTTTTAAAATTTTATTTAAAGAGAAAAAACAAAAAAGAAAACAACCAAACAAAACAGAAAAAGGGTAGCAACAATACAGAATTCCAAAGGCAAAAAATAAAAGAACAACAACAAAACAAAAACAAAAACACTAAGAAATCACCACTTGATAAGTTACATACTGTCATCCTTGGAAATAGTTATTCAAGTTACAAAATTAAAGCATACAAAGTAGACATTCAAACAGTGAGACTGTTAACAGTTCCGCTCAACAATCTAACAAAAACAGTAATGTGGCCATCTATCTTACACACTTAAACATACATGCAGTTATAACCTTTAGAGCACTTTCTTTTCCCCTCTCATATTCATATATATATATATAAAATTTTATTTTAAGGGGCGTAAAATTAAACACAACAAAACAGAACAGAACGGGACATAAGAAAGCATAAATTTCAAATCTAGACAACCCGCGATCTTTACTATCTGTCATATTATCTCCCTTTCTCTTCCAAATGGTTGTCCATATCTTTGCATATGCGGAGCTCATACTAAATAACATATCAATCTTTTCACAAGATGTGTAGTTCACTGGCTCCCACTTGCTAAGGGGGGAAGGGACACGGGACAGGGGACAAGACGACATGAGATGTTCAATTCTCAGCTCGCACCTCACACCCACCCCCCAGAGAGGGGAAGAGCTCCTTGTTCTCCCGGCACCCCGAGTCAACCGCACGGTGCAGGTCCCGATGAGCCAGGGTCTCTCTCCTTCAGGTGGCTGAGAGTCTGCCACACTCTCAGCCGCCCCCCAGAGAAGGGTGGAGCTCCTTGTTGAGACATTATTTCTGATTTGATTGCTTTTACAGTCTCATGAAGTTGTTTCCTTACTTCAGTTGTTATCCTCTGAGATTTCACGTTTGTGACATCTGTTTTCTTCCATGACCGTATCTCCCAGACTTATTCTGTGTGGGCTGGAGGTCTGAGTT
>PVJX010006235.1:0-79169 GCA_004027295.1 Dolichotis patagonum
GCTTCCCCATAGTAGCTGACTTCAAACTGAAACCTCATGTGGCAGAAGGGTGGGGTCTCTTGACCTATTTATTAACCACTTCATTCTCAAGGGCTTCATGGTCATCATTAACTCTAAATGGCTCCTACCTTCTAATATCATCATTTGGAAGTTAGGATTTCAATATATGAATTTGGGTGGAGAAACAATGGTATGTGACAATTGGAAATAAACCATTAAGAAACACTGAATTCACTCATAACAAGGCAGGTGGATGTTCTAAAATTTAATATGAAAGCAACATGATTTTAAATACATATTAAGTTTATGGCAGTGCAACTGATTTCATGAGGAAATGCTTGATTTTATTTAATACAGGATTTATTTATTTAGGTTTTTTTGAGGCAGGGTCTTGCTATGCAGTTCAGGCTGGCCTTGAACTCACTATGTAGCCCAGGCTGGCTTCCCACTCATGGTGATCCTCCTGCCTCAGCCTCCTGAGTGCTGGGATTATGGGCATTTATCACCATGCCCAATTTTAATATGCGTTTTATGCATCTATGTGAATGAAGATGTTTTGTAAGGTAGTTTGGTAGTATCTATAAAAATGGAAAAGTGGTTGCCCATGGTATAGTGCAGGCCTGTAATTCCAGCACTCAGGAGGCTGAGGTAGGAGGGTCACTGTGAGTTTGACACCAGCCTGGAATACATAATAAGAACTAGTCTCAAAACAAACAAAACAAAAAATAAATAAAAATGGAAAAGTACATTTGTTTCTCTTGTTTTTTTCCCTTGTTTTTTATTTGAGTTCTCACCAAGTTGCCTAGGTTGGACTTTGATTTGTGATTCTCCTGCCTCAGCCTTTAAGTATTCAGAATTATAGGTGTATGTCAGTCTGCTCCACTCATAGCAGTTTATATTTAGGAAATACTAAGAGGCATATACAGATACACAAGTACACAGATGCTTATACAGTGCTTATACAGTGTTAGCAGCAAAAATGTGAAAATTACCTAAACAATCCATTAGTGAAGAAACCAAAAGATGATGGTAGCTGGATGTGGTAGCATATACCTCAGCACTTGGGGAGGCTGAAGGAGGAGGATCACAAGGTCAAGTCCAGCCTTGGTAATTTACCAAGACCTTGTCTCAAAATAAAAAATAAAGAAGGGTAAATAATAATAAATAAAAAAGAAAGTGGGCATGCTGGCACACAAGCATGCAGACTGAGTCAGAAGGATTGCAGGAGTGCAAGGCCAACCAACTCACTATGTAGCCCAAACAATTCTCCTGTGTCAGCCTCTCAAGTGCTGGGATTACAAGCATGCACCACACCTGGCAATATATAATATATATAAATTATTAAATATACTATACTTAGAGTCCATACCTATAAAAATATAGAAAAGTATTCAAATGCTAGTAACAGTACCTTTTTTTTTTTTTTGTACTGGGGATCAAACTCACAACCTCACAATTATCAGACAAGTGCCAAGCACACAGTCACGAGTTTGATCCCCGGTACCCCCCCAAAAACCTAAAAATTTGGAAATATTATATTCACTGTTTCTTGTAGTTCACATTAGGGTGTGATGGTGAGTAATTGTCGTTCAAGATACCAGGGAGGCTCAGGCAGGAGAATTACTTGAGTCCAAGAGTCCCAGAATAGTCTGATCAGCAGAGCAAGATCTCTCTCAGCATAAATAAATAGACACATAGATAAAAACAAACTTTTCAAAAGTGAAATTTGGATGCATCCTATAATTATGATTAATATGTGTTTTTTTCCTTAGTGTTACATAAAATAATGATGCTCATCATTGATGACATTTCTGGATTTGTTGAAGTGAAAGAGACAAAAGGATGAGAAAATATGTTAAATGCATAGACCTCAGATCTCCTGTTTTTCCCATTTCATCGTGGTCACTGAAATATAGTTTAGTGTGGCATTCAGACTTCAAGAATCATTTTTCATTCAGTCATCAACGATGCAGGATCAGTAAAAACCTGATAATCCTTGCACAATGTCTATTGTGCAAACATTCACAAAACAGACTGAGACATGGTCTAAAGCCTGGCAGATGGGTAGAGAAATAATCAAAATTTGTAATCTTAAAATCAGATGGAAAAACAGGAGGAAAGAGAAAGCAGGACTGGATTCATTGCTTCTGGGAACTCAAACCCAGAAATCTAAACTTGAGGAGAGAGAAAAAGGCAAAAAATGCCTGGCATGGTGGCATGTACAGGCAATCCCAGCACTTAGGAGGCTGAGGTTGTTTTATGTTTTGTGGTACTAGACACTGCACCCAGGGACCTGTGTGTGCTAAGCAATGCTCTACCAATGAGCTGTATCAGTAGCCCCTAACTGTCAGGATTATCATCCCTCCTTGCTCCTTGTCCCTGCCCCTGTAGGTAGTCCATTCCTCAATGAACAACTTAGGGAGCAACTCCACGTGGCCAAGGTCCTTAGTTGCCAGCTTTGTCTCTGGTACACAGATAGCATTCAGAGCCGGGTGTGGTGGTGACATCTGTTATCCCAGCACTTAGGAGGCTGAGGTAAGCAAATCATTGCAAGTTTGAGGCCAGCTTGGGCTACAGAGTAAGTTAAATGCCAGCTTGAATTGCATAGTGAGACTGTCTCAAAAGAAGATGAAATAAAGAAAGAAAGAAAGAAAGAAAGAAAGAAAGAAAGAAAGAAAGAAAGAAAGAAAAGAGAAAAAGCTGTTGATAGAGACAATCATAACAGAAAGGACTGGGGAGACTGTGATGGGTGTGGGGAAAGAAAAGAGGATGAAAGCTGTGCTTAGCTCCTTGTGGCCATCAGGGCTGGGGGTGGAGAAGGTTATTTGTGGGAAGTGGAGGACTGGAGTTGATGCCTCCCTCCCTCCTATTGCATCACTTTGTGCCATCAGACCTGCCAGACAGGCTTCCCAGAGGGAAGGGGAAAGGAGTGAGGGTGGAGAGAGGAAGAGGGGAGGCTTTGCCATCCAAGCTTTAGCTACCTGACTGACCTCTGTGCTGTCACAGGTGGAGCTGACCAGTGGAAGCCAAAGACCCAGTTCAAATCTCAGCTGTGCCCCTCTTAGCTGGGAAATCACACCCACCTTACTTCTTCTGTCTGGGCACATTTTCTCAGTGATCAAGAGGAGCTGACCATGCTTTCCTTTGCACCTTGCCCAATAAAGATTTGAATTAGCGAAAACTCTGTATGCAAAGTGTATAGATAAGGACAGCCTTGATTCCTCTGACCACCCTCAGCTGCAAAGATTTGTTTGCAGGGCTGGCAAAACTCAGCTTACAGCTGGACTCACGGCCATGATTTGTTATAGCCAGAGGACGCAAAGCGGAAACAGCAAATGAGACGGAAGGAGGCAATGCCTGCCTGGAAGAACAGGGCCCACGCCTCCAGCGTCTCCTCCCCGTGGAGTCACACAGGGCGTGTTTAATTCCTCCAGCAACAAGCTGTGCCAACCCCATGAAACGAAGCTCAGTGAACAAAGTTTTTATTGGGGGCCAGAGACATAATCACTCTCTGCCTAAATCCTACACACATTCCCAGCTCTGGGAATGGGCCATGAGACATCCTCTGTACAGTTGCTTTTATTAGTTCTAGGAATGGGCTGACATTGGTGAAATCCATGTTTCCAGGCACCAGCTGAAGCTTGACTTTGCTAGCCAGCTTTTCTGTCCTAGACTTGCTATATCATTACTTTTCTCCATAGCCTGTCTTCTTCCTGGTGCCCAACAAAAGAATTTGTTGGCACTAATACATATTTGGAAAATGCCCAATCCTTTTTGTTCATGTAGACAAGGGGCCCAGCATTTTCCACAAATGGTTTGTGTTTTGTTTTGTTGGAATGAAGTCTCATTGTGTAGTTCAGGGTGGCTTTGAACTCACTTTGTAGCCCAGGCTGGCCTCAAACTCTCAGCAATCCTCTTGCCTCAGCCTTCCAAGTGCTGAGATTACAGGAGGACATCACCATCCCTGGCATGGCTCTTTTTAAAAATTGTTTATGTCACTGTGAAATGTTTTGTTTTTGTTTTGTTTCTTCATTCGTTTGGCACTGAGAATGGAGCCAGGGACTACTGAACTATATCTCCAGCCCTTTTGTCTTTTATTTTGAGACAAAGTCTAGTTAAGTGGCCCAGGCTGGCCTGCAATTTGCTATCCTTCTTTGACCTCCTGAGTAGCTGGGATTGAAGCATAAACCACCATAGTTCCGTGTTGGATGTAATCTGGGATGGGGAAGTCAGCCAAGGGAGCCCCTAGGGTGGCAGCTCTGTTCATACAGGGAATTCAGGTTCTCAGGGGGACTCAAGAGGGGTTTGGTCATCTGCTCTTGCACTCCTGACAGCTGACTGACTTTCAGTATATGCAAGGCTTCTAGAACATCCCCAGGAGGAAATTATACCTGATGCTCTGGGTTTAGGATACTGATACTGGAAGCTGGGTAGATACAAGGGCCATGAAGCCAAGTTCAGAGCTGTATTTAAAGAAAAGTTCAGCGTGACACCTGTAATCCCAGCACTCAGGAGACTTAGGCAGTAGGATCACCCTGAGTTTTAGGCCAGCCTACACTACATAGTGAGTTCAAGGTCACCCTGGAGCCTTACAAGTACATGGTGGTGAGTTTGACCCTGGTACCAAAAAAAAAAAAAAAAAAAAAAATTTAGGGGCCTGGGATTTAGCTCAGCAGCATAAGACCCTGACTCAGAAACAAAATAATAATCAACTTTCTTCCCAAAAACAAACAAAAAAATTCTAAAAAAAATTTCAGCAAGAAAAATGTAAGTTAAATAAATTCTGATCCTTATTTGCATTTTTCAAAAATACTAGAAGAGGCTAAAATTTATTATAGTGATGATATGCTTAAAATCCCTTTCCTCCTCTTTCTTTCTTTCTTTCTTTCTTTCTTTCTTTCTTTCTTTCTTTCTAACAGGTTCTCACTAGATAGTTCAGACTGGCCTACAACTCATGGTGATCTTCCTATCTCAGCCTCCAGAATGTCAGGATTGGGGCTAGGGAAATAGCTCAGTAGCACAAGCACTTGCCTGGTAAATGCAATGTCCTCAGTTCAATCCCTAGTACAGAACAAAAACAAAAACCTCAAAACAACAACAGTATTAGGATTATAGGCCTGCACCACTGCTCCTGACAGTTTTTTTAGACAGGGTCTCGATGTGTAGTTCAGGCTGGCCTTGAACTCACCCATGTAACCTGGGCTGGTCTCCTGCTTCAGCTTCCGGAGAGCTAGGATTACAGATATGCACTACGCTGCCTGGCTCTTCCTCATGTTTTAAAATCAACATTTTATTTTAGAATAGTTTATATGTACAGAAAAGCTACTAAAAATAGTATACCCCATACCCACTTTCCTTTATTAGCATCTACATTAATCAGTACTATACATTTGTCACAATTAAGGAGCCATTACTGATATTTTAATAGAAGTCCATTCTTTATTCAAATTTCCACCTAGTGTCTTTTTTTTTTTTTTTTCTGTTCATTAACAATGAGCTCCAGAGAAAGCTCAAACTGCAGGATGTGGTGGTCCAATAATTCCAGCACCCTGACAGGCTGTCAGGAGGATAGCAAGTTCCAGCCTATCCTGGGCAGTTCAGTAACTCAGTGAGACTCTGTCTCAAAATTAAAAAATAAAAAAGCTGGGGATGTAGCTCAGTACAAAGGCCCTGAGTACAAGCCCCAGAACCAAGCAACAATAAAAGCCCAAAGGGTTGTCAGAGTTAGACTGGGTGTGGGCAAAGGGCCCCAAGAGCAGATGCCATTTAAATTGCTCCTAGAGAAGCTAACGAAGTGAAAAGGCCCATATGAAGATTATCTAATCTCCAGCTCCCATAAAGCTCACACCCTGTGGCTTTAGTTTCCTTCTAATCACATGCAGCACAGTTTAACAGAGAAGCTTGTTTTCCAACCACGCCCCAAACCACTATGCACACTGTCTACTCACTCTGCTTTTATGGCCTGGTTGGTTTTGCTTTGGGCACAACCTCTCAAATCCCCACTGGACTTGGTGGCACCCAAGGATGGCACATGTGGAGTATGTGCAGAGTCCCAGGATTATGCTCCTCTTCTCCTTTCAGCTTCTCCTGCAGCCCAGTATATGGTCAAAGATAGCTGAGTGTAAAACGCATTTCTCCCAATAAGTAGTGAACACGGCTGGGCAGGTTTCTGCTAAAAATGTACTCCACTGAATTTGCATTCCAATTATCCTTCTTTAAATTCCAAGAACCCAAAGTTTCAGTGAGAACTTCCTGAGGGGTTGGAGATACAGCTCAGAGGCATAGTACCTACCTGGAAAGTGTGAGATCTTGAGTTCAATTCCCAGTACTAAAAAAAAAAAACCCCCCCAAAACCAAATATTTGTTGAGTGCTTATTTTGTTCCAGATACTGTAATAAGTGTTACTACTTCCTGTTGTCATCAAATTTATCATACGCTAAAGGGACAAATAATAAATAAGTAAATTAATAAAACACAGGAATCAGATGGTGATCAATGTTAGGAAGGAAAATGTGAAGGCTTTCGGGAAGTATGGGAAGCAGGGGAGTTGTTAGTTTAAAGATGTTTGAGAAGACCTCATTGGAAAGGTGGCATTGGTGGTGGTGGGGAGGTGACAAAGGAGAGGAACTGGGTAGGGCCCTACAGGCCTCTGCAAGGACTTTAACTTTGATTGGAAAGCCACAAAGGGTTTTTTTTTTTTTTTTTTTGGTGGTACCGGGGATTGAACTCACAACCTCGAGCTTGCAGGGCAGGCGCTTAAGCCACTGAGCTAAATCCCCAGCCCCAGCCACAAAGGGTCTTCACCAAGGTACTGATACCATTTTACCTTCTTTTTTCTTCTGATACTGGGTGTGGAATCCAGGGGCACTCTACCACTGAGTTTCATTACTGCCCTTTTAAATTTTTATTCTGAGTCAGGATCTCAGTAAGTTATGCAGGCTGGCCTGGAACTTGTAGTCTTCCTCCCTTGGCTTTCCAGGTAGCTGCAATTGATTACAGGGGCCAGAAATTCCCAATCTTAAAAAAGAAAGAAAGAGAGAAAGAGAGAAAGAGAGAAAGAGAGAAACAGAAAGAAGGAAAGAAAGAAAGAAAGAAAGAAAGAAAGAAAGAAAGAAAGAAAGAGTTTCTAATCTACTAGATGTCCGGTATGAGTTCATGTTCTCTAAAATTGAAGAATGAATTTTAGGAACAACAGAGGTTAAGAGTAGGAATATTTATTGAGAGAAAGAAAGCTTCTGTCTGAGATAGAGACAGAAGGGGTCCTGAGTGGGTTGCCAAAGATTTTGTAGTTTCAAGGGATTTTTAATAGAGTAAAACAACGAGGTGAGGCAGGTCTAAAATGTGGAAAATCTGGGGCTGGGGATTTAGCTCAGTGGCATAAATGCCTGCCTTGCAAGTGTATGGTTGTGAGTTTGATCCCTGGTACCAATAAAAAAAAATTTAAAAAAATTAAATGTGGAAAACTGGGAACTCGCAAGGCAGATGGGCATGAGGTGGGACAGAGCTATGGTCAACTAATAAGGTTAATTGTTCAGGTAAAATTGACCAAATTAGGGACAAATGGGGAATCAAGTCACTTAGCAAGTGAGCATTCTTTATGGACCAGTGATTCCTTCCATAGGGGGTTGGGATAGTGACTCCGGCTTCTGAAGGTGAACCATACCTAATCTCCAATGTTTATATTTAAGGGTGTAGTTGCATTTGTTTTGCCTTCTGTTTTGAGATCAGCAAGAGGTGTGTATCTCCTCCAAGGTTACAAGACATTTGGTCCTCTGTGCTAGCCTCTTCTAGGACCTAGCCCTGTCTCACTACCTATAATATTTCTTTTTTGCGGGGAGAGGTCAAACTCACGACTGCGCACTTGCAAGGCAGGCACTTATGCCGCTGAGCTAAATACCCGCCTACCTATTATATTTCTAACTAGCTCAGCTGCCTGTAACACAATGTCTGGCATGTGCCAACACACTTCCTGTTTTATTTTTTATTTTATTTATTTATTTGGTACCAGCGATTGAACTCACGACCTTGCACTTACCAGGCAGGTGCTATGCTGCTGAGCTATATATCCGGCATACTTCCTGTTTTAAAAGGATGCTTCTGTTAGCTACATAGACAGTAAAAAGAAGAGAACCAAAATGGAAACAGAGAGACACATCAGCAGGTTGTTACCAACTCCAGATGAGAACTGATGTGGATCAGGTGGTAACCGCGGAGGTGGCATTTGTTGGATGCACTGATTGGATGTGTGGACATGACAGAAAATAGGGAGACAGGGATTCCTCCAAAAGTTTTGACCTGAGCTCCTGAAGAATGAGATCAACATAATCAACACGGAGGAGACGGTAAAAGGCCTGGGCAGAGCAGACTAGGAGTCAGGTTGGAAGCAGGTTGGGCACACAGTCAGTCACTTATATTTAATGAATGAGCCAGAGACTGCAGGTTGGGCGGGAGAAGGTGGCGGTAGTGTAGAGGCAACTGGGTGGGAGGTGGCAGAGCCCAAAGTGCTTTTCTAATTTCTCCACTAGTTTCAGTGTCACAGGAAAGGCAAGCATCACTGAGAGTAAGTAGAGAGAGGAGGGGAAAAGTGGAAGCAGCAAGTGGTCTAGAGAGATGCAGTAGGCTGGGTGTGCAAGAAGCAGGCGCTGGTTCAGGCTTGTGGTCTCCATCTAAGCTGAGCTCTGTCTCCAGGATTGAGTGTTCTCAGATGATCTGGCTGCAGGAAGGGGTAGACGGAGGGTGGGATTTGACTAGGGATATGGGGTTTTGCCAGGTGGTCAGAATAAAGGGAGAGAGGCAAAAGAAGAACAAAATTCTGGCGGCAAAAAGAAAAAGAAAATAATGGTGGCAAAGGCAAAGAGCACAGGCCAAGGGGCTGCTAAAATGCCTTGTGGCTGTCAGCAAAGGCCTGGAGGAAGGAGGAGTTTTTGTTTTTGTTTGGTTAGTTTTGGTGTTTTTTTGTATGTCGAATTTGCGATGATCCTCCTGCCTCAGCTTCCCAAGTGCTGGGATCACAAGCGTGTGCCACCATACCTGGCTTGTTTTTTGTTTTTTGAGACAGGGTCTCACTATATAATGCAAACTGGCCTCAAACTATTAGTGATCCTCCTGCTTCAGCCTTCTGAATGCTGGGATCATAAGTGTGTGCCATCCTGCCTCTTGTGATTTTTTTTTTTGAGACAGGGTCTTGTTACGCATACTACTCCACTGGAGCAATGTTTTGAGCTGGATGCTTGAAGTACTTGCAGCAGTTCGTGAGAGGGGAGAAGAGAATAACCGGTGTGGCAAACCATGATATATTTGAACAGTGACCTCAGAAAATCAGAAGTGGACTTTGGTACAAAGGCTCAGAACCAGTGCAACTAGGAGCCTTGGGTGAAGGACACTGCTGTTTTTTATTAACGTTTATGTACTTGTGTTTAGGGTTATTGGGAGTTCAGAGTAAATGGACTTTATGGACTAAAGACACACATGAGATTTCTAACCCAGGTTCTTACTTCTCCACGCATAGTGGGAAGCTGTATTATATAGCGTTTTCGAGGGGGATTCATTTGTTTCTGCATATTGCTCTACCAGGCATTGGGGACACAGCAGTGGATACCACAGGTTTGGTTTTCATGGCCATAAGCTTACAACATGCAAGCAGTTATACTCAAATATGATTAGGATTAAAACAGGATGTTATCTGGGGTGTAGTGATGCATGTCTGTAATTTTAGCTTCCAGGGCAGCTGAGGTGGGAGAATTGTGAGTTCAAGGCCAGCCCGAGCAATTTAATGAGAGCCTGACTCAAAAATGAACAAATGAGACAGGCATAGTTCAAATGCCTGTAATCCCAAGACTCAGGAGGCAGGAAAATCACCATGGGTTTGAGGCCTGGGCTACAGAGAGAGAGAGAGACACTGTCTCAAAAAACAAAACAAAATGACAACAAAAAACCAAAAAAATAAGTGAGCAAATAACCAGGGTGTTAATGCATGTAAGCTAATCTGGCAAGCTAGGAAGAACTGCAAAGGAAGTGACATTTAAATGGATTCTGAAGTCTGGCTTTTCTTTGAGTCTACAGTGTACAGGAAGCTGGGAAGCTCAACTGTCTTGTTCACTGCCACAACTCCGACACCCATCAGCTACCTGACACATGGTGCATGCTTGATAAAGGTTTGCTGCATAAATTGTTGTCATCTCTTATCGCACTGAAACTGGTTTTGAGACAGGGTCTCACTATATTGTCCAAACTGGTTTTGAACGCACTCTGTAGCCCAAGTGGGCCTTGAATTTGGAGTGATTCTCCTGTCTCAGCCACCTGAGTGCTGGATTTTACTGGTGAGTACCACTGCACCTGGCTTGAAATAATGTGCCTCAGTATGAATATCTTCATTGTCACACTCTTATAAATAAAGTAAATGTAAAAGTCTGTTTGTGAATTGCTGAACATACTACCTGTTTTAAAGTTTTTGATACCATGTTGCAAATTTGGATAATGTAGGATCTCTGTGGTCTACCTCACACCTCACAACTTGTTCTTTGAATCTTTACTCCATTAAAGTCAGGGGAAAAAAAAATCTTAAAACATTATATTAGTAGACTTCTGATATAGAAAAAAAATCTTCACTAACCTGATTTTTTCTTTTTTTTCTTTTTTTTGGTACTGGGGATTGAACTCACGTTTGCCAGGCAGACGCTTATGCTACTGAGCTAAATCCCCAGCCCTGATTATTTCTTCTTACTGTGCTTAGAGTTATTTCTACTGTATCGTCCCCAAAAGAAGACCTAACTGGATTTTAACTTTTTTTTTCCTCTGGAACTCAGAATCAAACTCAGGACCTTGTGCTTGCCAGGCAGGTGCCGTGCTGCTGAGCTCTATCCCCGGCCCAAAGACCTAACTGGAAAAGAAGCCCTAACATGATTTTTCAGGATATTTGTAATATAAACCTTATCCCCCAAATAAGCCCCAGTTAAGACTGTCAGCCAAAAAAAAAAAAAAAAAAAAAAAAAAAAAAAAAAAAAAAAAAAAAAAAAAAAAAAAAAAAAAAAAAAAAGAAAAAAGAAAGAAAGAAAAGAAAAAGATGGGGCCAGGGGTTTAGCTCAGCGGTGTAAGTGCCTGCTTGGCAAACATGAGGTTGGGAGTTCAGTCCCCGGCACCAAAAAAAAAAAAAAGACTGTCAGTGAAATGAGCATACATACTTAGTCCACTGAAACACACATGGATATAATTGAATTATGAAACAATAATATTAACATATAATTAAATATAAATATCACTGACATTAATACTTAAAATAATTGATAAGTCGTAATTAGTATTTGCACATACCCAAACAGTTGCCTTTGGACAGGAGGTCAATTTCTATGTAAATGGATAAACTTATTGTCAAATGGTGAACCAGAGTACAGACACATCGCAGGAATAACACATGCATTTGATAATTAAAAGACATGGTGTGTCCAATAGGAATTTTCATAATTCAACATGTGGTAATGGATGTTCTTAATATACTCTTGTGAAATAAAGAAGCATTTTCTGAATTTTGGTGCCTGCAATTTTCCATCGCTTTCTGTGGCCCATCATTCTTAACTGTCATCATTTTTGTCTTCCAGGAACACTTGATGGAACGGAAACTTTGTGAAATGGGCCTGCAAGAGGTTGCAACTTGGCGGAAGAATTCATGGGATAAAGTCATTGACAGCTGTGGTGCCAGTGCACTCTGACCAGGTGACATGCATAAGACATGCTCATTTAAGGACAGCTCTGTTGCTGGACATGAGAGATTGGGGCCAACGGTTCTATGGAAATGGAGTCACAAGAAATTCAGGCTGTGTTTTGAGTAAATGATTTGGGAATGACAATGTGCAACATATGTACCATTGTTGCTCCCTGACTGACATGTTTTGAAATTTTGTTTTAGGGCTGGAGATTTAGCTCAGTGGCCTAAGCATCTGCCTGGCAAGTGCGAGGTCATGAGTTCAATCCCCGGTACCAAAAAAAAAAAAAAAAATTTGTTTTAGTTTTTTTTCTTCTTTCTCCTTGAAATAAAATAGATTTGAAAAAAAAGAAATTCAGGCTGGAATTTGTGATTTGGAGAACTCTGACAATGTTGCAGAAGAAATGACATGACTGCATTTGAATAAATGTAGGTTTCTGCATATGAATAAATGTAGGTTGCTGTACATGGAATAAATGTAGATTGCAGTTCATGAAAAAAATAAATCCCCTGAAAATAAGCTCTACTGTACCTTTTGGAGCAAAAATTAAATAAGACTTGGTCTTATGTTTTGGGAAATACAGTATAATCTTCAGGTTACCTCTTTCCTAGTAAATGAACACCTTGGCAAGTGATTATGCTTTTCTTCTAGTTCAATTAGGCCCTATCTTAATCCTCATTGTGTACTAATCTATTTTCGAAAGGAATCATTAACTACTTGAAAGTAGGCATTTTTGTCTCCAACATTCAATATTATTGGCTATTAGCTGGCACTAGACATCTGTTGATTGAGTGTAAAATAGATAGATTTGTTTTTGGTACTGGGAATTGAACTCAGGACCTTGCACTTGCCAGGCAGGTACTGTTCTGTAATGAATAAATTTATCCTGGAAATTGACATTATGCCTTATTCATTAACAAAAACAATATTAGACTTTCATTTAACTATGTATGATAGTCTTATACATTGCCTGGACTAGTCTTGAATTCCTGTGTTCATGGGCTCCTCCATGTCAGCCTCCTAAATAGCTTGGACTACAGGTATGAGCCAGTGTGCCTGGCCTCAGACTCTAAAGACAGTACTTTTTAAATTTTATTGGTACATTAGATCTATGAAGTGATAACACGGATCATATGGAATCTGTACCTGTACATGACATATCTTCTTTTTTCTCATTCCTCTCCCCTTGCTTCAACCCCTCTTCCCTTCTTTACAAAAACTTGGTTTCCATTTTTTACTTTCTACTTTTTATTTATTTAAGTTTATTTTTTGGGGTATCGGGGGTCAAACTCACGACCTTGTGCTTACCAAGCAAGCACTTGAGCCACTGAACTAAATCCCTGCCTACTTTCTACTTTTCTAAATCTCTTCTTTTCCTTCCTTTGTTATCTCTTTCTTTTTCCAGGGGGCAACAATGGTACATATATTTCCTGCTTTGTTCTCATTCTCATTTGAACATTTTCTTTTTTTTAAATTTTATTTAAAGAGAAAAAAACAAACAAAACAAAACAGAATAAAGGGTAGCAACAATACAGAATTCCAAGGAAAAAAGGAAAAGAACCCCCCCCCCCAAACACTAAGAAATCATTACTTGACAAATTACATACTGACATCTTGGAAATAGTTGTCCAAATTACAAAATTAAAACATTGCAAAGTAGACATTCAAATGGTGAGACTGTTAACAGTTCTGCTCCATGATCTGACAAAAACAGCAATATGATCATCCATCTTACACACTCAAACATACATGCAATTATATCAAAAGGGTAAAATTAAACAACAAAACAGAAAAAAGCGGGTCACAAGAAAACAATGTAAGGGACATAAATTTCAAAGCTAGACAATCGGAGATACTCACTCTCTATCATATTGACTCTTGTTTTCTTCCAAATAGTTATCCATATTGACACATACAGGGAATTCATACGAAACAACATAGTATGGAATTGATCTGAACAGGACAAGGAAGGCATTTCAGGTCTTCAAGACCAGACAATAGGGAAGCCAAGAATGGCTGTCATAGTGTCTCTCATTCTCTTCAGAACAGCTGTCCATACCTTCATGTGTGTTGAACTTAAACAAAACTAAACAAGCTAAAATCACTTTGAACAAAGAATGGTAGTATTGCTAGATTTCACATCATGACATTACGGATTCAGCACTGGGTACTGTAGTGTCTCTTTTCCTTCAAAGCAGTTGTTCATTTCAACATGTGTTATATAGTTGGTTCTCATAAACTGTTTATAAGCTCTACACATACATGAGTCTTTACATGTATATCTATCTTTTCTGTATTAGAGGGAAAAACAAAACAAAGCAAGACAAAATAAAACAATTCCGAGAAAAGCATGAAGCAAAAAGTCATATAAAACCACAATACAAAGTGATCTACAATGGTTTACCATGATGTCTCAGAGGTGTATAACAACATTAATAAAAATGAAGCATTGGAGATATTATAAGACTTCAAAAGCAGGCAATAATCAAACCAGAGTGGGTATCTTAGTGAATTTTGTCATCTTCAGTGTAGTTGCCTATACTCTTAGACTTGATGCTATCAATCATAACAGATTTGAATAAAATCAGTAAATGCAAAATAGCAATCTAACAAACCAGATTCAAATAAGATCAGACATAATAAGACAGTATAAGTTATAAAGGGCTTCAGATTAAGATGATAGGAAATTAAGGATGATTACCATAATATGTCCTCTTATTTTTGGGATAGCTGACCTTGTCTTCAAGTCTAGTGTAAGTAGACAAACTGGAACAGCATGTAATCCATCCAAGCAGAGTGATGAGAATAATGTAGATTTTAAATCTTGTTACTCCATTAACAATATCCTCTGCCTTCCTTTTTTAGACAATTCCTCCCCTTTCACTCCCATGGGGTGCACTGCTTGTTTTGGGTCCCACTGCCTCCCTATACAGAGCATCTCAATGGACCCTATCTCCTGATCTACTCTGCCTGTGTTTCTTTTTGTTGGTATATCGATGCCATCTATGTTAGAGATTATAGCCAATCTTCTCTGCCTCATTTCTGTTATTCTATTTTTCTACCATTGGTTGTCTATTTTTCTCTTCCACTCCACTGTCTGCCCTGTTTGCTGAGTTCTCTTTGCCACTGTTCCTGAAATGCTCGTATTCTTTTTCTCTCTCCCTCTAAAATGTCCGTTAGTATTTTTTGTAGGGTTGGATTGGTGGTCACAAATTCTCCCAGTACCTCTTTGTCATGGAAGCATCTTGTTTCTCCATTAATTTCTAGAGAGAGTTTTGCAGGATACATCAATCTGGGCTGGAGGTTGTTCTCCTTCAGGGCTTGAATTATTTCACTCCAAGCTCTTCTTGACTTGATGGTCTGTGTCGAGAAATCTGCCGTGATTTTGATGGGTTTTCCTTTATAGGTGATCTGTTTCTTTTCTCTGATGGCTTTTAATATTCTGTTCTTATATTGAATTTCTGGGATCTTGATTATTATGCGTCTGGGTGTAGCTCTGTTTTGGTTGTAGATGGCTGGAGTTCTGTATGCTTCATATGTCTGCATATCATTTCCTTTTTCTATGTTTGGGAAGTTTTCCTTAATAATTTCTGTGAATAGCCTTTGCAATTCTTCTGTTTTGACTCCTGCTTCTTCATTCACATGCTTTATTCTTAAGTTATAGATCCTCTTGTCATCCTCTAGCCTTCCAATTGTTACTGCCTGCTCCCTTGTTATTTTTAAGAGATCTTCCCTTTCATGATCACAGATTGCAAGCCTGTGTTCAATTTTTGATAGTCTATCTTTAGTTTCTTCCAAGCAGTTTTGCCAACTTTCTATGGAGTCTAGTTTCCTGGTAATCTCTTTGAATATGCTTCATGAATTCTAGGTTTTCTTTATATTCTTCATTGAACGTTTCTCTCCTTTTGTGTTCCTCCATCCTTCTGTCTGTGTTTTCTTGAGAGATGCCCAGCCTTTCTTTTATTAATCTACTTATCTCTTGTTTAACTTGAATTAATATTTCAGTTTTGATCTTGTTTATGAGGTCCCGAAGATATCTCTTTATGTCTGCTGACGCTGTGTTTGATGTTGCATGTTTGCTGCCCTCAATCTCTTTTATATTTACCTCTCCTGGATTAATATTCTCAGGGTTGGGGGCTGGGGGCTTTTTCTTATTTCTCTTTCTCATCATGTTTTTGGTTGCTTTCATACAAGTGTATAGTGTAATTCCCAGCCCCTTTTCTTGTTGGTTAGGGTTTTTCTGGAGCACGCAGGCTAGAGGCTTCTGCCCTCTGCAGTCTGCTATCAGAGACTGAAGTGCAAGCAAGGGCAGTATATGATGGCTTCTTCCTTCCAGGTCAGTCAACCTTCACGGGCCTTCACTGCATCAGTGTGTGCCATGCTTAGGAAGTTGATTTGTGATGACCCACTGGGTCCTCCCAGGGGCGTGGCCCAGTCCAAGTAGATCCCACCAATCTGCTCCATGAGGGGAGCAACCAAGTGAAGCCACTTCCTTAGAGAGTTAGGGCTGTCCTGCCCAACTCCAACATATTGTCCAGTTGGTTGCCCCTTTCTTATGGGAGGGTCTTATTCCCACCACTCACTGCATGTTGATGCTGGTCCCTGAGAACTGCTGGGCTCCCCAACCTCTGACCTCAGCATCGCTGTGGCCTGAATTCATGGTGCCTCTGGGTGGGTCAAGTGCAGGGCCAGTTCCGGGCAAGTCGTGCGCAGGGTGGTTCAGGTACACGCTCGGGGGTGCTCAAGCCAGTCACATTGGTGCGGGTTCGGTCACTCAGGTGGATGTCGGGCACGAATTCAGGCGGCTCGGCGAGAGTGTCATGCTTGCCAATCTTAGCTTTTCTAATGGTAGCCCCGGGACCTCATATTTGAGCAGTTTCTTTGACTTCAGTTTTTTCCTATGTTGACAGAATCCATCTCCCTCTGTTTGCGTCTCTCCAGGGTATTCTATTCTGGTATTTAAGCTGTCTCTCTCAGAGAGGGTCCCTCTCCTGCTACCTACTGGTCCACCATCTTTGGAAACTCTATGACTGATCTTATTTGAATTTGGTTTGTTTTGTACCTACTGGTCTGCTATCTTTCCTAGACTCCATCTGAACATTTTCTTACCATATCCCAATATCTATTATATATTTTGGTCTTTATTTACATTTTTGGTTTCTCATGCCAGAGAAACCATGCAGTATTCACACATGTCTCCGATTTATTTCACTTAAGAGTATGATCTCAAGGTACATTCGTTTAATTAGAAATGTCTCAAATTTGTCCTTCTTTATGGCAGAATAGTATACCAATAAATAATCCACATCTTCATTATTCAATTATTGGTAAATGGACATTTGAGCTGTTTCCAAGATTCAGCTATGACAAACTGCTTTGCTATAAACATGGGTGTGTATATATTGCTGTGGCATGTGCTTTTACTTCTTTTGGGAAGATACCAAGAAGAGGAATATCTGGGTCAAATGGAAGTGCTAGTTTTAGTTTTTTGAGGAATCTCCACATTGATTTCCATCCAATCCACACTCCCACCAACAATGGAGAAGGGTTCCTTTTTCCCATAGCACCCAGCATGTGTCATTGGTCGATTTCTTGATAAAATCCATTTTTTCTGAAGTGAGATGGGATCTCAGCACTGTTTTAATTTGTATCTCTTGAATGACCAGTTATGTTGAACATTTTTTCATATATTTATTTGTTGTTCCTACATCTTTTTCTGAGAAAAGTCTATACTAGATATTAATGCTTTGTCTGAGGAAGAGCTGTTAAAAATTTTTCCCCACACTGTGATTGTCTTTTCACTCTGTGGCTGTGAAAAAGCTTTTTAATAAGGTGAGATCCTGCCTGTTGATTTTTTGTGATAGTTCCTGTGAGGTTGGTGTTTTGTTCATAAAGTCTTTGCCTACGCCAGTGTCTTTAACAGTTATACAGATTTAGGGTCTGTTTTAATATTTAGATATTTGATCCATTTCTATTTTAGTTTAGTGCATGGTAAAAGATATGGGTCTAATTTTAATCTTTGGCATGTGGAAAGCCAGTTTTCCCACATCACTTATTAAAGAGGTTATCTTTCTTCCAGTGAAGGTGTTTGGCTGCTTTGTCAAAGACAAAGTGGCTAAGTAAGTCTGGAATTGTTTCTGCATCTTCTAATATGTTCTATTGATCCTTGGGCCTCTTTTATTGCGAGTACCATGCTGCTTTTTGTCACAGTAGCTCGGTAATATAATTTCAAGCCAGGGATTGTGATGCCTCCCACTTTGTCTTTGTTGCCCATAATTGCTTTTGCTTTTATTCAATGCATTTTTAACCATTACTGGCTGTGTTCATTTCTTTAAAACATTTGGAAGGGAAAGGATCAATGTACAGGGACATTTGATTTAATTCTACTTTTCCACTTTCTTCTTTCTTTTATTTTTTTGTATTGGGGATTGAACTCACGACCTCACACTTGCCAGGCAAGTGCTTGCACTGCTGAGCTAAATCCATGGCCCTACTTCTCCATTTTCTAGTGCTTGTCTGATTGTAGGTCTACCAAATAATGTATAATTTTGAGTTATGATAATGGAAAGTCAAGAATGTATAGGATACCTGGACAACTCTCCTTGAATAAATAACAATTATCTCCATTTTGGCTAAACTTGGCCCTACCTCCATATATTGATATGCGCAGAGCCATTGCTTTATCCCTCCAATTATCTTTAAGCAATATAAATAGGGCTTGCTGAGTATTGATGCATACTCTTTGAAGCTGTGACTGCCCTGCCCTGTGACTTCCAAAAAACATGGTTGAGCTGGGTGGGATTAAGAACCACCACTCCACATTGTCAACTGGGATCCAGCTTTGAGACAAGAGGCAATGACATTCCAGGACAGAGAAGTTTACACATCAGGGCTGAAGCATCAGCCCCAAAACATTAGATATTACCTCAATTGTATCATGCAAATTAGTCTTTCTACATATCCTTCTCTCTGCATATTGCAGAGGTGATTTCAGGTCTCCTGCCCAGCCCAGCCTGCCATACTCAAATATTTCCCATCATTTTTAACAGTCACTCATCCTCAAACCATTTCCTTCTTCGTACATTAATAAAATCTGGGTTGGGCACCGGGTCAAGGCCTTTGTTCCAATGTATCTTCATCCTGACTGGTCTTAGGACCCCTTGGCTTACCATATAAATGTGTCTTAGTGTCTTTATTTTCACCGTGCATTGCACTGGAGATGGTAGATTGGTATTAATTTATTGGAGTCCTAATAACTTTTCCTTGGGATTACAAATATAAACTTCCTAGACCATGATAAGCATCTGGAATGGTTCTCTATCTAGAATGCCAACAAGCCTTTTCAGATTTAGGCCAGTTTTCTTTTTACTTCATTCTATCTACATTTTCTACGGTCTACTAGTTTTTAAAAAATATTTTTATCTACAGCACATGAAAGAGCTATTTGTTCTTATATTTGGCTCTTTAATTTTGACATAATTATAACATGCACAAACAGGTCCCTTGATCTTGCTCATAAAACAGTTCCTATTGCTTAGTACTTCTTGTTGCTTTTACATTAACCATGTCTAGCTTTTATTTTGGAGAAAGCAAGCACATGCATATCGAATAGTGTAAGCACAGTGGAGAAAGAACTGTTTAATTTTAAAAGAAACGTTTTAAAGATGTGCTTTTATTTGGCACATTTCTCTATTTTCTAGTTTTTCTTTATAGTTATACACTTAATTGGATGGAAAAATTCCATTGTGGAGGAAGAAGGTATGGGGGAATGATGCTTTTAATGTGCATCTTCTTTGGCTTTTTTATTTATTGATATAGTATCCTTCATTAATTCACATGTCCCATCTATTATTGCAGAATGTGTAATAAACTTGCTAGAATCTATTTCACTGCTGTTTCCTAAATTTCTTTCTCCATTCATTTTAATTTCACATCACGAGTTGGAAAATTCATTCAGTTTAAATCATTTGCAAGTTTTAGGTACAGTTATCAATCTGTGATCATTAAAATTGTTAAACAATAAAACACAGGGTCTATAATAAATTTTTCCCAGCTTGTTTGTGACATATGCTGTATGTAAATGTTGTGCTTTCTACTCCAGGGCTTTTGTCCTAGGCCAGCTTGCTCTGGTCTTATTTGCTTTCTTTTCCTTTTCTTTTTTTTTTTTTTTTTTTGAGACAGGGTCTTGCTATGTGGTTCAGGCTGGCCTAGAACTTACTATTATAGCCCAAGCTGGCCTCAAACTCGCAGTGATCCTCCTGCCTCAGCCTCCCAAATGCTAAGATTATAGCTGTCCACCACCATGCCCAGCTCATTCGCTTTCTGAGAGCCTTTGTTTTCAGGGCAGGTAACAGGTAGTTTCCATGGTGAACAGTATTGGACTAACTGTACTTGCTCAACGTGTTTCTGTTAAATAATTCACCATTTCACATAGCCAATACAGGCCATTCCCTCGCTGGACGCGATTTTATTGCAACATGGCATGTCTTGGTACAAATCCCGTTGAAAGTGACTATGTGCAAAGACTAGCCTTTTCACGTCTCTTTTTTTTTTTGGTACCGGGGATCGAATTCACAACCTCGCACTTACCAGGCAAGCGCTTGAGCTGCTGAGCTAAATCCCTGGCCCGAGACTAGCCTTTTTTACTGGTAGACGCTTTGATTCTAAACTCAAGTTCCCACTCTGGTTATTGCTGAAGGACTGAAGGACTAAGAAGCTTGGCCCTATCTTCTCTCTGGAACCTCAAGACAGCATCAAGCATGGTTCCGCCCCCAGCGCTCCCAGACACTGCCGCCGGCGGCGCCACGTCAGCCGGCGCCGGTGACGCCATCGCGCCTGCGTGCCATGGGGGCGGACCTAGCACAGGGGCCCGCCCCTACATCCGGGGCCTGGGCGGCGGTGGCGGCGGTGCCGCCGCGCTGAGGTCACGTGGCTCTTTCCTTTCCGTCGCTGGCCGGCTGGGCGCGGGTGACTGCTGGCGAGGCGCGTGGAATCTCGCGCTGGTTCCCCTTCGTCCATTCTCCCGGCTCGGGCCACTAGGGAGTTAGCTGACGCCGGGTGAACTGAGCCTGCTGCCAAGATGCCGGCCTACTTCCAGAGGCCGGAAAATGCCCTCAAACGCGCCAACGGTGAGTAGGGATGGCGGCGTCCCGGAGTGGGGCGCCTGAGGTCTCAGAGGTCGAGAGCCCTGGCCTACTGCCTAATGCCCGAGGTGCGGCCGGAGCGGAGGGCGATGCGACCTACCCGCTACAGGCCTAGCCGGGGTTGGGCGCGGTTTCCCTTTTCGCTCCAGCCAACTGCGGGTGGGAGGTGCGGTTAGGAGCCGTCCCCGAGGCCTGCCTTCCGCCCGCTGCCGCCTGCTGTGCCGCGGGGACGCGGCCTGGAGCCACGCTTGCCCTAGCGGAAGCTCCTTTCCCTCGCCTGGCTCCCGCAGACCCTCTGGACCCGGGGGTTTTGGTCTTAGAACTGGCGTCTCTGGTTGCCTTCTGGGAGTGCCGGGGAGGAGGAAACATGGCTCCCTCCCGGGGACAATGCACGCGAGAACCTCGGCTCCACCTCCCTCTGGGGCCGGGTGCCTGGCGGGTCCTCCTTCCACCCCGCCCCGAGGCACCTCTGCTCCTTTTGGGCCCGCGTGGTGCTTTACAGGGTCAGGGGCCACTTGGTCTCACTCAACCACTTTATGTGCACTTCTGGGCCTCTGACCCAATTAACCTGTTTCTTCGTGTTGGTTTCTTTTTCTCCCGTGGTATTGATAGGGGCATCCTGAAAGTCTGTTCCTAATCACGGAAAGTTGTAATACAGTTAAGCGTTACGAAGGGACTTTAGATCGCTGTAGGTGAAGGACTAGAGAGTTGTTTACCCAAGGTCACTATGAGAGTGAGTTGGTGAGCCAGGAGATTTAAAAGCAAGGTCTTTTGACATCCAGATCATTCTTTTTGTTTGTTTCTTTCGCCACAGCACTGTTACCTGCTGTTTCTATTTCCATGTACTTTAGCCCTGGGCACTTGCAGGAAAAACTTGCGTGTTCTGATATGTTCAAGAGGCATTTTTACATTGACATCGGAATACAGATGTTTTATGCGTGTCTTTGGTCTTTAAAAACTATCTTACTTAGGGTTTAAAAAAATTTAACCCAGTAATTTTTAAGTTTTCTAAACTTCTGGAGTTCTTATTTTCATCTTCTGACAGAAGTTTTGGGTTTGAGCCACGTGGTAGTTGTATATTGTATCATGTGTTACAGTTTTGTGTTTGGAGAACTTTAGCCTTGAAATGTTGATTCTGTGAAAAGGTCAGTTTGTATCATTACATACAATTGATAATTACTACTGGTAAGCTGTTAGTGCCGAAGATGTGTTGATAACATTTAAATAAGCTAAAAGTATAAGTAAATTTTTTAGGGGTGGGAATAGTTGGAGTAAAGTAGTTTCACATTTTATGGAGTGGAGTAATTGTATTAAAACCCTTTTAAAATCACAAGGTAGATCCGGTCCCTATTCTAAATAGTAATCTAATGGTTAGGATAGGCAAGTTTAAAGACTTCAATTTATAGAAGTGAAAATTGCCGTAGAAATTCATTACTACAAACTAAACTCGCAAAATTAGGACCTTTTTTGAGGCTTTGGAATTTAGAATTATGGCATAGAAAATGATTTGTGTAAAATTACTGTCCTCTTTTGCAGACTTTTATATGCTTCACCAACACTTTTTTGCATGCTAATAGGCTGAATCACTGCAGTCTCCGTGGCCTAAATACTGGTTTGTTTACATTTGGTGTGTTCATGATTTGTTTCCTTCATCTCTTCTGTTTAGGATCTTCATAGGGACTTCTTATATTGGCAAACACCCACCTCCCTTTTTATTTTTCTTTTTTTTTTTTTAATTTAAAAGAGTAAAACAAAAGGGGGCAGTACAGAGCAGATCAGAAGAGGACAACATAGGCAACACAGTACTTTACTTAAATTAAGTCAACTGGACATCAACAGTATCTAACACCATATCTCTTACTCTGCTATAGTTGAGCATAGTTTCAATTACAATAATATCAAACATAACACAATAGTATAAAGCCATGCATATAGTGAAAGAATTCCAGAATAACAGAAAATGATCAATGGGTATTATAATATCTCTTTTTTGATAAAAAAGAAAAAAATTTGTTTGAACTATCACACATATTCAAATTCCACCACCTCCCTTTTTCTAAGTTGAAATAGACTTGATTTCTGAAGGGCAGATTGGGGAGATGGGAGAGGGGGGTGAACTGTATTAGTTTAGTGTGTTGATTCCTTCCTGCATCCCTGTTAGGTTTTAGGGTGGCAGTTTCTGTGGTAGGAGATGTTACACTTTCCAAGTGGTAACTTCTATACCTTTGATCTTATGAACAAGGGATCCTTCTTAAAGTGTCATAAGGGAGCAGATTGTGGATGGGACATACCCAGCTTATGAAATATTAAGTTGGCTGATAAAAGTTTTTTTATTTAGAATGGAAATCTCATTTTATCTAAATGTTTCTGTCATATTTGTAACCTAAAATATTAAGACCTAATCTACTGTGTTCTTAATAAAAATATTAAGAATTATATTATATATTATAATATTTATTCTTAATAAAAATATTAAGAAGTATATTATATATTTCAGACAAATTAGTCATTTGTCTGAAACACATTCTAAATACTCAACCAGAAGAGTCATAATTCTGGGTTTTAATTTTACTTTCTAGAATATTAATCTTGAAATCAACTTTTTTTTTTCTTTTTTTTGGGCATTTTTGAGACAGGATCTCACCATGCAGTTTAGGTTGGACTTGAACTCAATTTGTAACCCAGGCTGGCCTCAATTTCACCAGTCCTCTTGCCTCAGCCTTCTGAGTGCTGGAAATACAGGTATCCATGCCTGGCTGAAATCAACATTTCTTTACTCATTGAAATGGGACCTTTTAAAAAACAGTGTAGATAGTTTTTTCCAGCCTTAACTGCTTCCTTTACCCCATTAGATAATTCAGAAAAAATTATCTGACTCACCACCAGAGATTATCATGAAAAATGTGTTGCATTCATGCTGGGTTTAACTTTCAAGTTTAACAGTGTGTGTCTAATTTATGTTACAAGCATATCACTTATGCCTATTATAGTAAAGATTTAAAACTTAAATAGAAGATTGGAAATTGGTCATTTAATAGGTCATTTTAGTGTTCCTGCTGTGATTTTGTTAGTGTAAAGGATCTGTTTGATTAAAGTCATTTACTTCCCAAATGTTGGCCAATAGACTTGGTTAAAGAGCTTTGAAAAATACCTAGAATACGAATGGGTTTTAGAAAATAACCTTATGTACACTCTAGAAGAGAGTAGATCGCTCTTCCCTTAAAACAGGAAAGGCTTTTTGTTGTAGTAAAATATGTAATTGTACTTGTTTCATTTAGTAAGTTTTTTTTTTCCTGGTGGTAAGATCTAATTGAAGATGGACTTTCACCTCTAATAGTGATGATTTTGTGTTTATTAGCATGTGCGGAATGTGTTTTGGTACAAGGTGCTCTACAGGATATTAGGTTATTTCTTGGTATGTCGGATGATTTGTCCAATTACAAATGTTAGTATATTGGAAAATTGAGAGTAATGTTTGTAGTTTCACTGGAGAAAGGAATGCTGGGAAACTTCCTGGGAGATGTGATAGTTAAAGGAACAGTGGTAGAGAATTGCTGAGTCTAGTGAAACTTCCAGATAAACACTTTTCTTCCTTCCTTCCTTCCTTTTTTTTTTTTTTTTTTGGTCCCGTTTGCTTAACACAAGAGTTACTTGGTAGATAATACTGATTTTGTTAGCCTAACTTTTTTCCTTTGGTGCTGGAATTGAACCCAGCATGCTTGCTCTAAAACTAAGCTCCACCTCCCTGTCAGGTTAACTCTTAACTCTGTCACTCTGTCTCATGTTTCTCTCTCTGTCTCATTTATTTATTATTACTGTTATTGTCTCATTTTGTCGTGGAAGCTGGCCTTGAACTCATTTTGTAGCCCAGGCTGGCCTTGAACTAGTTGGGGTGATCTTCCTGCCTCTACCTCCTGAGTGCTGGGATTACAGGTGTACAATGATTATAGTTATGCAACACCACACTTGGCCAGGTTAACTTACAGAACAAGAACTCTCCAAGATTTTTTCCTTGAGATCCTAAACAGTGATTTTTAGGAAGAGAAATGTACTGTTTTTCAAGGCATTTTATAGTGTAGTCTTCTAGTTTGAAGTTACTTTTCAAATGTGCAGTTGAAAGGTTTTTGTTTGTGCCTGTGTGAGGTATGCAATTTTAAGCTGAATTTACTAGCCAGTTAAATTCTTTCAGTTTATTGTTTTTCTGTGAAAGAAAATAAAGTATGGGAAAAATTTTGACTGAGAATCATCTTTGGGCTAAAGTTGGAGAGCCTAATTGTATGTAAAATTTAAGATTGGAACTTGATTTTGTAATGTTGTGACATAAAGGAATGCCTTGAGAGTTAGGGAATAGTAAATTTAAGAGAATTTTGCTCTATACTCCCCAAATTTTCAAGTTACTTTGTCCTATAGTTTTTCATTTTTAAAAATAAGCGTTTAGTTTTAGAATAGTTTGTTACTTTCAGATAGTATAGAATTCCAATTTATACCATACCCATTTGCTGCTATTAATGAGCAGTTTATCAATATTGTATATTTGTCCCAACTAGTGAACTAATATTTGACATATTAAATCCACACTATTCAGATTTTAGCCTATTTTATGTCTTTTTCTCTCCTGGGAATCCCATCTACAATATCACATAGTGTGTAGTTGTCATGTTACCTGTGTCTCCTCTTGGTTGTAACAGTTTCTCAGACTTTCCTTATTTTTTCGTGACTTGATGATTTTTGGAATGCACTGGTCAGATGTTTTGTCTTAATCCATTTATGCTGCTATAACAAAATGCCACATTATGGGTACTTTATCCAAAACAGGAATTTGTTTTTTTCATTTTCCAAGGCTGAGATCAAAATGGCCAAATGGTTTTGGTATATGGTGAAGGCCGGTTGTGTGCTTCCAGGGCAGTGAGTGACTCATTGTTACTTTTGAAAGAAAGATGGCTCACTTCTCTAAAAGCCACTGATGCATTTATGAAGGTGGACCTGTTGTAACCTAGTCACCTCTTGACCTTTCCTTTTAATATTGTTGCATTAGGGATTAAATATCAACATCAATTTTTGAGGGACACATACATGTAATTAAACCTTAGCATCTTTTAGTTGGGATTTTATTTTTCGTGTGTTTAGACTAGACAAATTGAGAGCGATGCTATGTTTGTGGATTGTAAGACTCAATATTGTTACCAATTCTTTAAACTCGCTTTATTCATTTAGTGTTTTGGTACCAGGGATTGAACTCATGACCTTGCGCTTGCCAGCCAGGCAGGCACTTAAGCTGCTGAGGTAAATGCCCAGCCCTAAACTCCCTTTATAAATTTGGTGTAATCCCATTCAAAATCATGGTAAACTGTACGGAATATGCCTACAAACTTGATTGAAAAATTTGTGTGGAAATGGACTCTAGCCCTTATAATACTAAAGGAAAAAGTTGGAGCACTTATTACCTGATTTTTTTTTTTTTTGGCCAGTGTCTGGAATTTTTTTTTTTTTTTTTTTTTTTTTGGTACTGGGGACTAAACTCACAACCTCATGCTTGCCAGGCAGGCGCTTAAGCCACTGAGCCCAGCCCCAGTGTCTGGAATATTGAACTCAGGACCTCGTGCTTGCCACGGAGCTATATCCCCAGCCTCCTTGTTACCTGATTGTAAAACTTCACTATAAAGGCTACAGTATGGAGACAATGTGGTATTGGCAAAGACTATACATATTGATTAATAGAAGATTAATAAAATAGAAACCCAGAAATAGACTTAACTAAAATATAGCCAGCTAAGCCAGGCATGGTGACATATGACTAATCCCAGCATTCTGGGAAACTGAGGCAGGAGGATTGCAAGATTTTTTTCTGACTCCATTTTATTTCAAAGAGAAGAAAAATAAAGCAATTTCAAAACACATCATTCAGGGGACAATAGTACATACATTGCATATTGTCCCCAAGTCGTTCACCTAGAGCACAAGACATCTGCATTTAACTGTCATACCAGCACAAATCTTTTTATTTAATGAACTGAGAGAAATCAGTGGTATAACTATTTTAACTTTTTTTTATATACACACACATATACATACATGTTTCTTTCAGCTTCTCAACAGTAGTGGACAATTAAGATGTTTGCACATCTGTTCAATTTATTTCCCTGAGTATGGTTTCAAGTTGCATCCATTTACCTATCAGTCTCCAGCTTATCCTTCTTGATAGCTGAGTGTACTATTACATTGTATAAAAATGCCATATCTTTTTTATCCATTCGTCTGTTGATAGGCATTTATGTTGTTTCCAAGATCTAGGTATTACAAATTGTGCTGCTGTAAACAATGGGTGTACATATCACTGTAATATGATGTTTGTAATTCTTTTGGGAAGATACCCAGAAGAGGAGTAGCTGGGTTGAATGGGACCTGTAGTCCTAGTTTTTTGAGGAATCTGTGCACTAATTTCCACGGATTACAAGGTTGAGCCCAACCTTAGCAACTTAGATCCTGGCTTAAAGTAGTATAAAAATGGGCCGGGGATGTAGCTCTGTTAAATGGTTCTGTGTTTGATCTCCAGTGTTGCCTAACTTAATCTTTTTTTTAAAAAATTAAGTTTATTGGTGCATCTTAGGTTTACATAATGATTACACTCAAAACAGGAAATTTGTGCCTGTGCGTGATACAACTTCTTTTCCCATTCCCCCACTCTCCCCTTGAATTTCCTTCTGCTCCTTAATCTTTTGTGTGTGTGTGTGTGTGTGTGTGTGTGTGTGTGTGTGTGTGTGTTTTTGAGACAGGGTCTTGCTATACCATTCAGGCTGTCCTCGGACTCATGTTGTAGCCCAGGCTGGTCTTGAACTTGCAACAATCCTCTTGCCTTAGCCTCCCAAGTGATTAAATGAATCTTAAAGTAGTAAATGTAGTGTTTTTCTACCTTAAGTTGTGTAAACATTTCATCAGCCAGGTAAATGTGACTGTGAAGTAATACTTAAACATTTTGATGTTGCTAAGGTAGTGTTTTTCTTTATAATTTAAGTTTCTGTGGTATTTTGTTTTATTTTTTTGAGACAGGGTCTCACTGTAGGCTGGCCTTGAGCTTACTTTGTAGCCCAGGCTGGTCTCCAACTCTGCCTTAGTCTCTTGAGTACTGTGATTACAGGTTAGAGCCACTATGCCCAGCTACCTTTGGATAATTACAGTTTTTAGAACGGAAACGTAAGTGTGGTCTAAAAAGTTGATGAGTTAAGAAATTAAAGCCCCCAGTTAAAAAAGGCAAGTTTCTACGCTTTTATGTATTATACAAAAATTATTTTAATTCTCCTGAATTATTTTTTTTTTCAGAGTTTCTTGAAGTTGGCAAAAAGCAACCTGCCCTGGATGTTCTTTATGATGTTATGAAAAGTAAGAAACATAGAACATGGCAGAAGATACATGAGCCAATTATGTTGAAATACTTGGAGCTTTGTGTGGATCTTCGTAAGAGCCACCTGGCTAAGGAAGGATTATACCAGTATAAGAACATTTGTCAACAGGTACAAACAACTTGGTTTTATATTTTGAAAATGACTAGTAATTTCTGAAAGAGTATACTTCTCACAGATAATGCATCTTTTTTTTTTTTTTTTTTTTTGCGGTACCGGGGATCAAACTCACGACCTCGCACTTGCCAGGCAGGCGCTTATGCCGCTGAGCTAAATCCCCAGCCCTCAGATAATGCATCTTATATGAAAATTTTCTTTTTAACATTTGTGGGTCATTGGAAATAATAGTTTCTTTTTCTTCCTGCTTAGGTGAATATTAAATCTTTAGAGGATGTCGTTAGGGCATATTTAAAACTGGCAGAAGAAAAAACTGAAGCTGCCAAAGAAGAATCCCAACAGATGGTATTAGATATAGAAGATCTGGATAATATTCAAACTCCTGAGAGGTATGTGAGTTCAACATTTAATATTATAAGTACTTTGTTAGTTAGCTCAGTGTTTTTCTGAGTAATGAAATAGTGTTTGCAGTACTGTTTTTCAGGAAGAATGCTTTGAAGTTTTAAATATGTAGTATTCCAGAGAGTTGTATAAGATAGATTGGTAATTCAAGTGTGAATAGTGAGTTTACAGTATATACAAGGTTGGAAGAATTGATACTGTCTCATGATGATCATTGCTGGTTTTGTTAAACCATGTTGCAAAGTAGGAAATGAGGTCTAAAATTATTTCTAACGCTTTTTTCCCCCTCTCATTGTAGTGTTCTCCTAAGTGCTGTAAGTGGGGAAGACACACAGGATCGTACTGATAGGTTACTTTTAACTCCCTGGGTTAAGTTCCTGTGGGAGTCATACAGACAGTGTTTGGACCTTCTTCGAAACAATTCTCGAGTAGAGCGCCTCTACCATGATATTGCCCAGCAAGGTAAAATGTCAACATGAAATCTAAGTAAATTGATTTGAAAAGTGGACTTTTAAGAGTAAATGTTGCAGATGATTACCTCCTCTTCTCCATAATGCTTAAAAACACACACACACACACACACACACACACACACACACACACACACACAGAGGCACACACACGTTTTATCCTTTTGGATGTCTTTGAGATTCCTTTGATTATTTAACTAAATAAGAAATTTGTTTTATCAGTTTAGGGTAGTTCTGTGTGGAATGTATTCTGTTGATTCCTAAAAGACATTTTAAAGTCAGTTTGGAGTTTTCCAGGTGACTAAAGGAAAAAGTGAGCTTTTTGCATTGTTTTCTGATAAATTTGAATTTTAGTTTTTCATTCCACTGTGGATTTAAAAAATTTCATGGAAGTGTTAGGCATGGTGGCTGTCACCTGTATTCTCAGCATTTCAGAGGCTGAGGCAGTAGGATTGCCCTGAATTTAGGCTAGGCTGGGCTGTATAGAAAGTTCAAGACCAGCCTGGAGTAAGAGACCGAGTTTCAAAAACTTAAAAAAGTAAAAAAAAAAAAAATTTCCCCTGGCAGTGCTGGGGATTGAATACAGTGCTGTAGCACTGAATTATATAAGTAATGTGCAGTAACCCAGCTTGTGCTACTGGAGCTCCTGTACTGAGTTATATCTTTAATGTCTTTTTGAGTCAGGGTCTCACTAAGCTGTTAAATTGCCCAGGCTGAGCTAGAACTTGGATTCTATCTTAGCCTCCCACAATGCTGGGATTATAAGTGTCTTACCATCATGTCCTGATCTGTTTGTTCTTTTTAAACAGTATGATGGAATATAGAAGTAGCCTTTCTTGATGACCAAGGGTCATCATAATATCCAGTTATGTTTTCCTAAATACAGTTAATCTGTGGAGGAGTGTCTGAAAGTATATCACTTCTCTTCCCTAATGTCACTTGTTCTTTTTGTGCTAAATGCTACCCTCCCCCCAGTATGGTGGTTTTGAACCCAAGGCCTTTGAGCTGAGCTACACCTTCTGCCCTTTGTTATTTTCACTTATGTTTATTTACTTTTTTGGTACTGGGGATTGAACTCACAATCCTGCGCTTGCCAGGCAGGCACATGTGCCGCTGAGCTAAATCCTACCCAGCCCTACTTTTGAGACATTATCTCACAAAGTTGCTAAGTTGCCCAGGCTGTCTTCTGTTTTACCTTTATGTACTTTGTAAGTTTAGTTCTGTAGCGGTGATTGGCATTTCTTGATTCAAATGTTTGACTTCACAGCTAAGGTTGTTTTACTGAGAGTTTTGGAACTTGTATCCTACTTCGTTTAAATGACTAATGTGAATTTTCACTTTCTACAAGTAAACTTGTACTTTTTGATAATTATTGAATGTAAATTGAATGAGGTTAAACCTGTTGAAATAGTAATATTGTATTTATTTATTTTTTGGACCATTTTTAGGTATACATAATGATCACATTCATCATAGGAATTTATATGTGTATATGATATAACTTAATTATCTTTTATTTCCCTCCCTTCCCTTTAACTCCTTTTTCTCTCTTTATTTACAAAAGTTTTGTTTCTAGTTTTTCCTACTTATTTTTTCTTTTCCCTGTTTCCCTCCCCACCCCATTCTGTCCCCATAATACTGTATTTTTTAAGAGCAAAGTAATTGCCAGGCATGGTGGCACATGTCTGTAATCATAGCACTCAAGAGGGTAAGGCAGGAGGATCTTCTTGAGTTCAAGGCCAGACTGTACCACATGGTGAGACACTGTCTCAAAAAAAAAACAAAACAAAAAACAGAGCAGAGGAATTGTGGAAAGTGAAAACAGCAGAAGAGTATTGTGTATTTCAATGACCAAGCAAGTAGTTCATATGAGTATCTGTCTATACAGTTGAAGTTAGGCTACTGTTCATTTCCAGTTTGTAATATGTAGTTTAATTAATATGAAAGCATATTGTATCCTATGTAAATTAACTATCGTATTTCTGCCTAGAAGTTTTTACTCTTTTAGGATTTGAAGTGATAGGTCATTGAAGGGTGGATCTTCCCAAAGTCTATAAATTCTAATCATTTTCTATTTGTAAATTTCCAGAACCATATTTTGGTTTTAAGCCAGGACTGAGGATCATGTCTTTAGTTTTGTTAGGGTTCAGAATGCTAGTCAGAGTACATGGAATGGGTGAGATTATGACATTTTACAACATGCTTAAAGACTAATGATGAGTTTGGTGAATCTTGTTAAAATAACTGATATTAATATGTGAAAATCTGAAATATTTGACAGTGGAAAGTACTTAATATATTTGACAATTACCTCTGCAGCTTTTAAATTCTGTCTCCAATATACCCGTAAGGCTGAGTTCCGTAAACTGTGTGACAATTTGAGAATGCACTTGTCCCAAATTCAGCGCCATCATAACCAAAGCACAGCAATCAATCTCAATAATCCAGAGAGCCAGTCCATGCATTTGGAAACAAGGCTTGTTCAGTTGGATAGTGCCATCAGCATGGAACTTTGGCAGGTATGTAGTGAATTACTAGCTTTTCTTACATTAAACCTGTCCTTAAGATGAGTGTGGTGGCACACTACTGTAATGCTCCTGCTGGAGGCTGAGGCAAGAGGATTCCCATAAGGTGGAGGCCAGCCTGGAATATATATAGAGAGATCCTGTCTCTAAAACAAAAAAACAAAAAGACCTGTTCTTTCCCTTAATGAATGTCTCATCTTGTTATGGTTGGTTAATTTTGACAGATAACATTTAAGGAATTTAAGATTATTTGATGGGCTAGCAAGTCTCAGAAAATTTTGCTTCTAATTATCCTGTGCAATTTGGGTCAAATGTAGTCTTTCACAGTCAGTTTCTTTGCATATAACACAGTACATTGTCAATGCTGCTGTAAGTTTTCATGAGTGGTGCTAGTATGGACTGTTTAAGTCTGTGATAAAGCAAGAATTTGCAAAGTAATTTTTTGGGGGTGGGAGTCCTCAGAATTGAACCCAGAGTCTTGTGGATACTAAGTGCATGTTCCCTACTCTTTGTGCCCAGTCCTTTTTTTTTAAAGTGGTACTTGGCATCACATCTAGGGTCTCTCTCCAAATAAATTGCATGCCCTAGGGCTAGTGTATGTCTGTAATCCTCAGTTCATACACCCCCCCCCCTTAAAATTTCAAGATGGAAGGCTGGGGATTTAGCTCAGCAGCATAAGCGCCTGCCTTGCAAAGTGTGCAGTTGTGAGTTCGATCTTCGGTACTGATTTAAAAAAAAATTTTCAAGATGGAGTCTTAAGTTGCTCATGGTAGGCTTAAACTTGGTGATCCTTCTGTCTTAAACCCCCAGACAGGTAGGTTTACAGGTGTGTGCCACTATGCTCAGCTTACAGGTTTTTTGTTTTTTTTTAATAGCAATTTGATCATAATTCTGTACCTGTTTTTGGTCTTGCTGTGTGGTTTAGGCTGGCCTTGAACTCACAATGTATCTCTGGCAGGCCTTTAACTTATGACCCTACTGCCTCAGCCTCCCAAGTGCTGGGATTACAGATGTGTGCCACCATGCTCAGTTTGTCTATTTAATCTGATAATATTTGGCTTTTGTTTCATATTTGTAGTAGCTTTAAAGGTTTGTGTAAGTGTTTTGTTGGTGCTGGTGTGTTGAAAATTAAAACCACATACTTTCTTTTACTGTGGCTGGAGGAGTGATGCTCTGGAATATTTCCTTAGCAGTGGTTTGGTTTAGGTGGCATGTATGGTGAATACCACACTTAACTAATACTGGTTCTGGGAAGCTTATCTTCTTCCTGGCCTTTTTTCTCTTAGAATTCTGCATAGACATTTTCACTTGAGTTTTGTTTTGTTTTGTTTTGTTTTGTTTTGTTTTGTGAATTGACAAGGTCTCGCTCTGTAAATCAGGTTGACCTTGAATTCTCTGGATTCTGCCTCAGCTTTCTGGGCCCTGGGATTATTGGCCTGTGCCACCACACCTGGGTTTTCATTGATTTTGTAACCTTGTAACCTGAAAGCTTTTTCTTGTATTCTTTTCTTTTCTTTTCTTTCTTTCTTTTTTTTGGGGGGGGCTTTTTGAGAAAGTGTCTTAATGTAGTTCAGGCTGGCCTTGAGCTCATTTTGTAGCCCAGGCTAGTCTCTTGAATTTGCAATGATCCTCCTGCTTCAGCCTCCTACTAGGTGGGATTACAGGCATGTGCCACCATGCCTGGCTGAGGGCTTTTTGTATGTTGTACCAAAAGAAAGTTACAGAGAAAAATCTTAAAATTTTCAGCCAAGTAAAAAAGTGATTTGATTCTCCATTCTTTCACCTTAGTATTTTCTTATTTTTATAGGGATATCTATTTTAAAGTACTAACTATAAAGGACAAGTTAAAAAACATGCTCTATAAGAAAAGTGGATTAAGCTGGCCTCAGTGGTGCACACCTGTAATCCTAGCACTCCTGGAGGCTGAGGCAGGAGAATTGTAAGTTCAAGACCAGCCTGGGCTACAAAGTGAACTCAAGTCAAGTCCAGCCTGAACTGTATAGTGAGACCCTCTCTCAAAAAGACAACAAAAAACAAAAAAATCCCCAAACAAAAAAAACGAAAGAAAGAAAAGTGAATAAGCTAAAAGAATAAATGTTCATCTATTGTCTCATTACCCATATCACCTATATCCTGTTGTATATCCTTGTAGGTTTTTTCTTTATATTGATGTTGCCTGAAGTAGTGTGATAATACTGTGCAGATACTTTTCTTTTTAGCCTGCTGTACTTTAAAGTGTAAAAGAGTTAAATGTTTTTGTAATTAGGACAATTTTCTCAAATATGGATATTGTAGGTAACTAAAAAGAAACACATGATGGCATTTTATTTACTATTTATATTTGTTCTGTGTCTTAGGCTTCATAGAGAGGTTTGAATTAGTTTTTTTTGTTTTTGTTTTGTTTTAGAATGCAATAACTTATTTATGTCCTGTTTTAGGAAGCATTCAAAGCTGTAGAAGATATTCATGGCCTATTTTCCTTATCTAAAAAACCACCTAAGCCTCAATTGATGGCAAATTACTATAACAAAGTCTCAACTGTATTTTGGAAATCTGGGAATGCTCTTTTTCATGCATCTACACTACATCGTCTTTACCATCTGTCTAGAGAAATGAGAAAAAATCTCACCCAAGATGAGATGCAAAGGTAGGAATGTTATAGTTGGATAATATTGAAAATATTAAACACATACCTAATACCAAATGATATGACAGTATAGTCTCAGTCAGGCTTTCTCAATTTTTGCTTGGTTGAACCTAGGACTTTTACACTGAAGTACGCTCTAACCCTAAAGTTTGTATTTTGACCTGGTCTTAGTAAGTCACTGAATTGCCCAGGCTAGGTTTGAACTTGGAATCCTTACGCCTCAGTCTCTTAGAACACTGTGATTTTAGGCATGCACCACTGTGTCTGGCTTGGATTGGGAAGTTCTTTGTTGTGGGGCACTGCTCTAGGCATTCTAGGATGTTCCTGTTCCCTGTAGCCACCAGTAGCAGTCCCCCCTTGTGATTTCCAAAAATGTCACCTGTCATGACTTTTCTTGAATAATATTTTTGGCTTCAGGAGACTTTTTTTTTGGTCAGATAACCAACTCTATCAAAAGCCCAACTGAGAAAATTGAGTAATATGAGAGACCAATGTTAAACATATGATCCTTCTACCTGTGCACAGATGAAGTCTGTTAAATTAGACAAGATAATTCCATCAAGTCATTTTTTCTGGATTATAACATCTGGAATGCATATGAATGCATATGACCCTTGACTTACACTGGAATTATATCCTAGTATGTCTGTTTTAAATTGGAAACGTGTACTGTGGGCTGTGGTGGTGAACTTATGGCTTGCATTGTGCAGTCAGTGTATCACTGAAAGCTTTAAAAGGTTTGCCACCATTGCGTAGGTTATCACTTGTTTACTGATTGAATGGCTGACTGGGAGCTGTTGCTCTCTGCCTCAGTTTGCCATTTTGCGAGTTGGAACTTCTGTAACTAGCATAATGGGAAAATATCAAAATTCAAAGTACGATTTCTATTAACTTTCACACCATGGAAGTTCCAAAATACTTTATGTTGAACCATCAAAATTGTATACTCATCTATACTTGGAAGATAGAGTTATATACGTATGTATATACAAATATCTCAACATATGCACAGATATTCATGAATACTAAAGGACCTATATCTCAGCAGACCACTTTAAAATTATATAATTTGTTTTCTTTTGCTTGTAGGTTTTTTTTTTTGTGTGTGTGTGTATCTGGGATTGAGCCTGTGTGTTTTCTTTCTAGCCAAGTGCTTTGTCACTAAGGTATATTTTCGGTCCCTCACTTGCCTTTTTAAAATGCATTTCAGTTGGATTATGGCAATTCACGTACCACTTTTCTGTGTTGTTAAGCCATGTTATTTGGCTTTTGGTAGAGTTAATGTACATCATGTTACAGTTTTTTTCTTCCTCCAATCAGATTTTATTGTACATTTTAGATACACATAATGATCACATTCATCATAGAGATTTGTATTTTACAGTTTTATGGCTGTATATGGAACTAACTAAATGAATTCTGCAAGTTTCTTTGAAACTTTTGAGGGCAGCATCCATCATTTTATTCACTATTATTACTACACTGTCCACATTAGTTGAAACTTGTTTTTGTTAAAGATATTTAACGAAATGTGATCAAATACATGATAAGTATTTAAAGTTTAGAAGATGATTGGTGTGCTCGTGCATGCCTATAATCCCAGCCCTCAAGAGGCTGAGGCAGGAGGATCACAGTGAATTCGAAGCCAGCCTGGGCTACATAGTTAAAGGCTAGCCTGAACTGCATAGCAAGAGCCTGTCTTAAAAATAAAAACAAAACAAAACAAAACAAAACAAAATATTGCTGTAAAAGACACTGCCATTAGTCCCCTCAATTCTCCCTTGCTTCTTAACATTGGTTTTGGCACTTTTTTGTTTTGGGTTTTTGAGATAAGCTTTCATTTTGTATTTCAGGTTGGCTGGCCTTAAACTCATGTAGCCAAGGCTGGCCTCAAACTTAAAATCGTCTTGCCTCAGCCTCTTGAATGCTAGGATTGCAGGCATGAGTTACCAAGCCTGGCTTTTGCTTTTTACTACTTTCTCAATTCTGGAAGGCCTCTTTCATGTATTTAGGAGTTGTAATCAAAAACATGGCAAGTGCCATCTGATGGATGGAAAGGCAAAACAGAAGAGTAAAAAAAAATTATGTTGTGTCCTCATCTACCTTTTTCACTAGATCTGCATCCCTGCAATGTCTGGCTCATCCTCAAGAGTCAAAATGACCGTGAAGGGTAAATGTTTATGTATTGGATCAATTCAGGACATAGAGAGAGACTGTCATGGCAGCACAACTAAAGAGGACTCTCTGTAGTTCAGAATGATGGGAAACTTGTGCTCAAAATGAGAGAGGAGGGTGTGTTTTGAGGGTTATGGTAATACTTCCTTGACTGTAGTACATTTTTGAAATTTAAATATTAACTACATTTTACATCATACCTTGTATAGTGTTCCCACAGTGAGTACTCTTTAATAGGCGTAATCAGGTTATTTAACCAGGGTTTTTTGGTTTAGCTTTCATAATGTCCTTTATTTTCTGAAAACTCAGAAAATTCTTGCCTAAAGTCACTGAAATAGTGAAACTAAAATTGCAATGCCTGTCTCTTGGGCTTCAGAGCCCACAGTGTTTAGTGTTCCATAGTGCTTAAATTTAACACATTTACAATAGGACTACAATTCTCTTTTTTGAGAGACAAGGTTTTGCTATACAGTTCAGGCTGGCTTCAGATTCTCAGTAACAATTCTGCCTTCGCCTCCTGAGTGCTAGAGTTACAGGTGTGCGCCACCTTGCCCGGCCAAGGCTGTAATTTCATGTGTTTTGGCTGCCAGGCAGCTCTGATTTGATATTGATCATTCCTGCTGGCTTGAACCACAGTGGTACATGCATGACTGTCCCAATGGGCTGCTCATACTGCTGCTCAGGGGGCCTTTAATTACAACAATGTAAGAAGAGAGTTGATTTACCAGACCAGATGTCACCATATTATAGTCCTTTAAGGGAAATGTTAAAATGGTGTAAGAAAAACTAATACAGCTAAGTTGTGGTACAGCACTGATAAATGTTAAAATTTAGAGAATTGTTGATAAATGATTCACAAACATACTTCTTTTAATGGAATTTTTAATTTATAATTTTAAATTGGTATGAGTGGTATTTTTATATTTGGGCAGTAATTATCCATATTCAAACAACTGACTAGATAGGGTCCCTTTATAGACTGCTAATTTTATTAGGGGAAGACTGACATAAGTGATGATTTGTTTGTACTGCTGGTGGTGCAAGCTGCCTGATGACAGTCATCATGCATATACTACCCCTGATTCAAGCTGGTAAGAATGTGAACCTGACCTTCTTGAGTTTGAGAGAAGTAAAAATTTAGCTTTGGCTCTCTCATGTGGTTACTGTAACTGTTCACTTACAGACCTTAAAGTTTTTTGTCCTCGTCATTTATTTACTTAGTTTTTAAAGTTGCCTTAGTAACTGCTTTTTCTACCATTTAATGACAGTGTTTAGAAAATGACAATAGTAAGTAGGTGGAATTTTGATTCTATGAGTATTTATTTAAGCAAAGTCTATTTTTTACTAATCCCATGCTGTGTTGGAATAGTATAAATATAGTTAACCATGGTGTGATATATATTGTTACTGGCATGTCACATAAATGACTGAAAAGAACTGTCAGTAATATTCTGCTTTTTCTGTTTATTGAGCAACATTTACAAACTTAATGGGTTTAACTTTGTTCACTATAGAATGTCTACTAGAGTCCTTTTGGCTACTCTGTCCATCCCTATTACTCCTGAACGTACAGATATCGCTCGACTTTTGGATATGGATGGCATTATAGTTGAAAAACAACGTCGCCTTGCAACACTGCTGGGTCTTCAAGCACCACCAACTCGAATTGGCCTTATTAATGATATGGTTAGTAGAAGTTTGAGCATTTATACCTTGAACAGAAAACTTTGGAAAGACTTAATATTTCACGGTTAAATACTGGGAATTCTGAGTCATTGTCGGGATTCTGAAGCATGAACAGATGACCATGGTATAAATGGGCACTTTGTTCAGTTGAGGCAGTTTCTTTCCCAGTGGGATATAGGAGTAAATTGGTGAGAGCTTTCATGTAGCAGGATGTAGACTCGTACTGTTGGACAGTCAGATTGAGGAAAAGTAACACTGAGCAAGAAGGACTGTGGATTATAGTAGATCCCTGACTTAACGAGTTTTGTTCTAGGAGAATTGTTTAGAAGTCAGATGCATTTGTATCCAACAAAATGAATCTTATAAAATATACCTGTGAAAGTTCACAGCTCAAATGTTCATCAGATAGGGACTTAACTATTTCAGGGAGTTACAGGAAACTAACCAAGCAGACATAAACATGTGAGAGATGAAGATGAAACCAACAGAGAAGGTAAGGCAGCTTTAGACCTGATTCTGTACACATGTGGTATGTTTCCAGCTTCTTTCCCATTCAGACATCATTTTATTTTAAAGCAGTGGTTCTTAATGAGAATCACGTAGTGAAACTGCTTTCTAACTGCTACCTGAGCGTATGCCCCAGTTTGTCCTTACCTGCAGAGCATGTTTCAGAATAGATAAGAAAATCAGCTGATGGCCATGTCTTCAGTGCTGGCAGAATCACTGAAAGGCGTCAAGACAGCTCCCACTGGTATCTTGCAGTCAGTCATGTCATCCCTTGATGATGGATAAATTCCAGGTTACTTGTGGCTACCCAAATTCAGAGATGGACAAGTTGTTTAACTAAAATGGCATGTGATTTGAATCTACACATAACTTGTTATAAATAGAAAGTAATCTTTGGATTAATTACAAGATCTGATAGAAAATACTGTGCAGATAATTATACTTTATTGTTGAGGAAGGTTAAAAAAATTTTGAGCGCTAATTCATGTTTAGTACAGATGGGAGTTTTTTCCCTGAATATATTTTTCCTCTTAGATTGATTGACTCTACATGTGGAACCTAAGAATAGAGGGAGGGCTAACTATTAAGTGAGCAAAACACTGTCCTGTTGATAGACATTTGAGTTTTCTCTGTTTAGGCCCATTAAGAATGGTGCTGCTGTGATGTTTGTGTGATTATTTACATAAAAGTAAATGATTTGTAAGCTGTGACATTTTACTTGTTGATTGGTAATAAGACAGTCTGGGTTTGCAAAATGCTTTATCTTTTTTCATTTTAATGTGTTGATTTTACTTTTTAAGTTCTTAGGGGCTTTTCACTATAATAAGATGCATAATGTGGGCCAAAAAAACTCAATAGTTAGTAGTTTGGATTGTATTTTGGTAGATTTAAAGGGGAGTGAGGGTAGGCAGTCTTATTTATAATTATTTTTCAGATTTCTAGTCCCATACTTTATACTTAGTTTATCACAATTGGACATTTTCCTCCAGTAAATTTTTGTTTTGTTTTGTTTTTTTTGCTTATTATAGGTCAGATTTAATGTGCTACAGTATGTTGTTCCAGAGGTGAAAGACCTTTATAATTGGCTGGAGGTAGAATTTAACCCACTAAAACTCTGTGAGAGAGTCACAAAGGTAAGCCATTGTCTTAAGTTTTGTCAGTCAGTGCCACTATGTAGCTGGTATTGCAACATGGTTGAAACAGTGCACATTTCATTGTCTTTTTTTCCTCTATGTTGAGAGAAAAGATATTTCTGATGTGCTAGACAACCGTTGAAGGTAAATTAGCAGCATGACTAATTTAGCCATTGCTGTCAGTCACCTTCAGACAAGAATTAATAGCTTTATGATAAAGTTTGAATTACTTTGCCTGTGATGTTTTTATATAGTTAAAAAAACTGAGAGAATTTCAGATGTTTTAGTGTCTGCTATGTAGTATTCTTTCTCAATTTAATGCATTTTATAGGTTCTAAATTGGGTTAGAGAACAACCTGAAAAGGAACCAGAGTTACAGCAGTATGTGCCACAACTGCAGAACAACACCATACTTCGCCTCCTGCAGCAGGTAAAGATGCAAATGAATGTTTATGAAGGAATTAGACCATAACCCTTCTTCTTTTTTTTTTTTTGGTGGTGATGTTTCTGGGGTTCAAACCCAGGGCCACTAGCATGATAGGCAAGTTACACCCCCATGTCGTTGGCTGTATGTTTTGGTCACAAAACAAAAAGCTGAACAAATTTAGAATTGTTAAGTGAAAGCCTGCTCAAATTAGTGCTGTTACATTGTCATTTTGAAAACAGAATTATATATAACTGCTTTTTTCTTTTTTTTTTTGCTGAATACTGTATTTGTGTGTATTTCTTATTAATAATGTGGTGCTGCCTTTATTTCTTTCAGTACTCACAATGGTTTTTTTTCATAGTCAGTGATAACCAACCTTGTAGAAGCTTCAGTGAATATGGCCTATTGGGACATGAGTACCATAGGTTTGCCACCCCTGGTACAGTGTATCTATGTAGACTATATTAACAAAAACCTGAATTTCTAGATTTTACTCATGTTAGAAAGTACTACTACACTTTGAATATTTTGCGTAAGTTTGTCATTCAATATAGGGGAACTTCGTAGCACGAGAAGTGGAGTGAGTTATACAGTTTACACAGTTAAATCTTCAGTTGCTTCCTTAGAAGTCTTAATAGACTCCCACCAATAAATGAGTAAGACAGATATTTTGTCTTCTGCTAACAGTAGGTATTAGTATCTTCTAATGTTGTATTCCACCTTGGAGTAAGTTTACATGTTATGGTTTATAATGGCTTCCATGCTCCTGGTTTTGTTTTACTTGGGAGGAGAAGTTATTTTGTTCACTTAAGTATATGCACATTTCATTGACCTGCTTTCTTTTGTATATGTGAGCAGTGTTATTTCTTATGTGCTATAGAATAGTTGAAGGTTAATTAGCAGAATAACTATAAATAGTAATGCTGCCAGTCTCCTTCATACAGAAATTTAATGAAGTATTTAAAGATTAGATTAATGGTATTTTATCTACAAATATATGACTTTATTTTAATTTTGTTTTACAGAACTATGACTTCAAAAGTAACTAGTATAATGTGATGGGTCATAGCATAGAATTTGGATTGATAGTCTACGACTGAATTTCAGCTTCAGTGTCCTGTTAAGATAAATTATCTGAGCTTTATTTTTTTAATTGTCTGAGCTTTAATTTTTTTTTTTTCCGCTGAACAGTGAGTAAAATTTCCCAAGGCTGTCATGAGATTCTACATGAAAAGTGCTGAATGAATAGCAGCTATTACTATTAACCCTGTGTTTTTTATGCAGGTGGCACAGATTTATCAGAGCATTGAATTTTCTCGTTTGACTTCTCTGGTTCCTTTTGTTGATGCTTTCCAACTGGAACGGGCCATAGTAGATGCAGCCAGGCACTGTGACCTGCAGGTATGTACTGCAAAGGCAGGCAATACTGAGGAGGGCAGAAAGGTTTTGAGCACTAGAAAGACACACTGCTGTTCTCTGCTTTTGATACAATAGCACTTCTCTAAAGTTTTACTGAGTAAATTTCATAGCTTTGATACTTAACATTATCTGCATTTCTTTCTGAAATTCAGTTGAAAAATTTTTAATCAAGCCATTTGTAAATCTGGGTGTGGTGGTGTAGGCCTGTAATCCAGCACTTGGGAGACTGAAGCAGGGGGGTCACTGTAAGTTCAAGGCCAGCCTGGGATACATAATGAGCTCAAGGCCAACCTGGGCTACATAATGAGCTCAAGGCCAACCTGAATTATAGAGTGAAGACCTTGTGACAAAAAAAACAAAAAAACCAAAAAGCCAGTTGTAGAATGATTTAATGTTAACACATTGTTGTAACTGTTATTTATTAACTGTGTTTTCAAAGGTTCGTATTGACCACACTTCTCGGACCTTGAGTTTTGGATCTGATTTGAATTATGCTACTCGAGAAGATGCACCAATTGGTCCTCACTTACAGAGCATGCCTTCAGAACAGATAAGAAATCAGCTTACAGCCATGTCGTCAGTACTTGCAAAAGCACTTGAAGTTATCAAGCCAGCTCACATATTGGTATGCATCTTCAAGGGGAATGGTTCACAAATGTTTTAAGGGACTTCTTCTATACCATGTCTTTCAACAGTTTGATTAAGGACTTGTACTAGGTAGTTTTGTTATTTTATGAAATATCTTTAGCAGATATTTAAATCATTGAACTTTCTGTGACATAAAATAGTACACAACACAAGCAGGGTAGTAATAATGGGTAGTGTTGTGTAAAATAACACACTGCACACACTGTGGTCTTCAGAATAGTGAAGTACCATGATTGGGCTTTTTCTTAAAGTATTGTTTGTGTTTTCTGTTAATATTTTTGTCTTAAACGCTTAGGGCTGATTTGTAGCAGTGATGTTGGTGGTTCTTTAGCTACATTGTTATTCAAAGGCTTAATAAAAATAATACTACAATATTTAGTACTAGAAAGGAATAACTCGGATAATACTATTTTTTGTTACAAAATGCAGATATGTTACAAAAGAGCAGATCATGATTATTTTGTAATGTCTTTAATGTCTAATACCAGGCTATAGTGCTTTCAGTTTCTTTTGTTTTTGGTACCTGGAATCTAACTCAGGACCTTGCGCTTGCCAGGCAGGCACTTGTGCTGCTGAGCTAATCCCTGGTCTTCAGTTGTTTTAAAATGTGTTTATTTTTGAAGCAAGAGAAAGAAGAACAGCATCAGTTGGCAGTTACCGCGTATCTTAAAAATTCACGAAAAGAGCATCAGCGTATCCTGGCTCGCCGTCAGACAATTGAGGAAAGGAAAGAACGACTTGAAAGCCTAAATATTCAACGTGAGAAAGAAGAATTGGAGCAGAGGGAAGCTGAGCTCCAGAAAGTACGGAAGGCAGAGGAAGAAAGGCTGCGCCAGGAGGCAAAGGAGAGAGAAAAGGAAAGGATCTTACAGGAACATGAACAAATCAAAAAGAAAACTGTTCGTGAGCGTTTGGAGCAGATCAAGAAAACAGAGCTGGGTGCGAAAGCATTCAAAGATATTGACATCGAGGTATGTAGTGTATTGCCCATTAAGAGCTGAATTTTATGTAGGTCTTTTTAGAACATAAAAATCTTTTATTCAGTTATTTGGTTATTTCATAATTTTGTTACTGCCAGCTTTGTTGACTCAATCTAAAAGCATTTGGTTTTAATTGCTCTACCTCTTAACCACTACTCTTAGAGTGGTAGAGTGTGACTGTAGACTGTATGAGTGAGAAATAGAAATAAGGCTATTTAAGCTCTGGGTGTGTTGGTGCATACTTGTAATCCTAACATTTGGGCAGCTCAGTCAAAAGAATCGGCTGTAAGTTGAAGGCCAACCAGAGCTACATAGCAAAAAAAAGTTCAGCTAAGCTTTGTATTTCCTAAACTGTCACCAAAAGAACATACCCCCAAAAGAAGCACTTGTGAAACAGCAGTTTAGGATTTGATTCTAGAGTGTAGTCAGCTTTGTTGACTATTAGGTATGTTACTAAGAAGGAGGACATACTTGTATTTCCTTTTAGGACCTTGAAGAATTAGATCCAGATTTCATCATGGCTAAACAAGTTGAACAGCTGGAGAAAGAAAAGAAAGAACTTCAAGAACGCTTAAAGAATCAAGAAAAGAAGGTAAATGAAAAGATCAGTGAACTTTTAACATGTTATAAAGATGAGTTAAAAGAGATCCTTTTAAAAATTCCATATGCTTTCATGTCATTCAGATTGACTATTTTGAAAGAGCTAAACGTTTAGAAGAGATTCCTTTGATAAAGAGCGCTTATGAGGAGCAGAGGATTAAGGATATGGATTTGTGGGAACAACAAGAAGAAGAAAGAGTAAGTTTTTTATTTGACTGTATTTTAGATTTTAAACTTTAAATCTTCTGCCATTAATGAAACCAGCGTTTCAAAATTGATTATTGAAAATGGTGTTTTAATGACTGCTTACTAACAGATTGGTATAAAATTGAAAATTTCGCAAGTGATTAAATACAATAAAACACAACTAGAAAGCTTATCTAAAAATATCTTTATACTTTAAATTGGTTAATTATATGGTATGGGTATATAATTCATAGTTTTTGCTTGAACTGTGCAGCAGTCACCACAATCTTAATTTCAGGACACCCCCTGAAAGTTCTGTACCTCTTCGCAGTAATTGTTAGTTTCCCTTTCCTTCCCACCATCTTAGTGTTAGGCAACTACTAACTAGTCTTTTTGTCTCTAGATTTACTGTTTTGGGTATTTCCTATAAATGATGTCTTTGTGACTAAATAGCTCACTCTGTAGTATTGTTGGTCTACATAGTATTGATTTTCTGATGTAAAAACAGGGTTTACCACAGTGCTTGCCTGGCAAATGTGAGGTCCTGAGTTTCATTCCCAGCCTTTCCCCAAAATAAAAACAGGTTTTGCAAATGCTTATAGTGGCCAAAAATGTAGAACAGAGTACACTGATAGTGGTTTTAAAAGTAACCTTAGCAAGAGATAACAAAAACCTGTAGGGGGACCATGGTGTAGCAATCAATCAGCCTTGTAATTCTATCTCATCTGATAGTTGCCATTGATAAGAGTGTTATCCTTTCTTTCAGTTTTTAATGGAAAAGTTAGCATTTTTGTAGTGATTCTCAATATGTAATATAAAGCTAACTAGAAATAGAAGACTGCTATAGATCACCTAACACGTGCAATGATCTGGGGCTGCTTTTTTTTTTTTTAATTAGTGCTGGGGATCAAACTCACAAGGGCGTGCTTGCAAGGCAGGCACTTAAGCTGCTGAGCTAAATCCCCGGGCCTTTCTTTTTTTTTTTTTTTGAGATAGAGTCTTCGAAGTAATTCAAGCCAGCCTTGAATTTGTAGTAATATGCCCTACATTTTTTTGGGGGGGGGGGTTTACTGGGGATCAAACTCACAACCTTACACTTGCCAGGCAGGCTTACACCACTCAGCTAAATCCCCGACCCCCACTTTTTTTTTTAATATGTATTTTCAGCCTCCAGCTGTTTTCAGAGAACATGCCTTTAAAAACTAAATCATTGTGCTTATTACACATGACGTTTGTTTCATTTTACTGTATGTATTTCTTTTCAAAAAGATTTCAGGTATCACAGGGTTAAATAAAACCTCTATCTGTTGTAGATGCCCCAGGCCTACTTTCATTTGTTTTTTGTCTCTAATTGCCATCCTAGGAAACTTCTGTTGTATGACAAGATGGAAAGTGGGAAAGAGTGGCTTCCAGTTTTTAAAGCATATCTGCTAGTAATTTGGGGATAATCAACAAATGCTTTGAAGTTTAACTGCATGTTACCTACTTGCAGATTACCACTATGCAGCTAGAACGGGAAAAGGCTCTTGAACATAAAAATCGAATGTCACGAATGCTTGAAGACAGAGATTTATTTGTGATGCGACTCAAAGCTGCCCGGCAGTCTGTATATGAGGTGAGCATACTCGTTTTAGAGAAAGTTTGTGAACTTTTTAGTTTTACCTTAAGTAGTCCCTCTTTCAAAATAATATATTCTGGTTTGAATTACGTCTTAATTATTAGTCAGATTATATTGTAATAACATTTTAGGGGGAATATTTTATAAGCAAAAATAGCCAACCAGCTGAATAAAGGTGACAGTTGCCTACCTTAGTTTCCATTGAAACAAGCTTTTGTTTGCTGTTTAAATCGGAAATGAAAAACCTAGATACAAGTATGTTGGTGTTAATATTCTAATTTGTTTAAAGACATACCCACTGATTTTAGATAATATCAGCAATCTTTTTTTTTTTTTTTCTTTTGATCAGTATTGGGTATCGAACTCACAACCGCGCGCTTGCAAGGCAAGCGCTTATGCCACTGAGCTAAATCCCCAGCCCCAATATCAACAATCTTAAATATCTTCCCTTTACCCACAAGTATTGGGGATTGAATCCAAGAAGTGCTGTGGTACATCTCTACCCCTCTTGTTATTTTTATCTTGGGACAGGGTCTTGGTAGATGCCCTGGCTGGGCATAAACTTGCCTTCTGAGCACTGTGTATTATTTCACCCAACTCTGACATCTGAATTTTTTTAATTTTGACATATTCATTTGGAAATTCAGGTTTTTTAAGTTGGAGGTTCCTTTCTGTGGTTCCAAGAGATTGTGAGTCTTTTGAGTAATTTTTTGTTTTCTTTGTGACTATTCAATTGTAGGAAAAACTTAAACAGTTCGAAGAGCGGTTATCAGAAGAAAGGCATAATCGCTTGGAGGAACGTAAGAGGCAACGTAAAGAAGAACGCAGAATAACTTATTATAGAGAAAAAGAAGAGGAAGAGCAGAGGAGGGCGGAAGAACAAATGATAAAAGGTAATCATACAGGCCGAAACGGGAGAAGAAGAATGCAGTTAATACTAGCAGTCTTAGCAAATACAAGAACACAGATGATTGGCCTCTTAGCACTAGTTAACTGGGTTCTTTGAACTGGTTTGTTACATATGTGAAGATACTGCATCTGTGAACTTGTTTTTACACATTTGATGTTACTTTTAAAAATTGATGTAAATTTTCTGTTTTTATTAATGTATTTTTTGTAGGTATTACCATTTATTGAGGAATGGTTGACAGATGAAGTTGTCAGGTGGTCTTGTATCTGGAGTTCCAGCCGTAGCAAGAATGGAGGGAGGGTTTCTAGCCTCCTAACTGTTAGAAAACTTGTTGAGTATTATACTTGTTTTCTTAGCATCGTCCACCATTTATCTGATTGCCAGCTATTTTAAAATTCTTAAAATTTACTTCTAGTCTATGATTCTTATTTAGTACCAGAAAAGTGGGCCTGGCATTACGGAAAAGGTGCTACTGCAAGGCACACTTAGTAACCAAATATATTTTACAGAGCGAGAAGAGAGAGAACGTGCTGAACGAGCAAAACGTGAGGAAGAGCTTCGAGAGTATCAGGAACGGGTCAAGAAACTAGAAGAAGTAGAAAGGAAAAAACGCCAAAGGGAGTTGGAAATTGAAGAACGAGAGCGTCGTAGAGAAGAAGAGAGAAGACTTGGTGATGATTCACTTTCTAGGAAGGTGAGTATAGAAATAATTGCTTGATTACTACTTAAGAGAGTGACACTTGTTCTGTTTGGTGCACCAGCCAGTAAGCACTGCCTAGAAGCATGTTGACAGTGCAGATTCCCAGCCTACTAAAGCTTCTGACCCAACCTGCAGGTTAACTATATTCCTAGATGGTTGAGATAAAATTTATTTCTAATATGCAGTGTATATTAGAAAAATTTATTTCTAATATTAGAAACTTATTTCTAATATTCTGTTACAGCTTCTGGATTTTGTGTCTTAATTGATCATTTGTTATCCACATAATCACAGGACTTCACTCTTTACATTATTGCCTTATTGCAGATTTTTCTATTGCTTCTTGGTCCCTTTATGAGTCTCCACAGCCAACCCCCCCCCCCCCCCATGTGTCCTCTACATCATGATCTGGTTAATTTTTTTTCAAAATGTGGCATCTTCCTGGCTTTACAGATGTCCTACTGAAACAAGCTGGAAGTTTTTGTATCAGGATATGATTCTACATGGGGCTGTTTGATACTTGCTTTATGTTTTATAGTAATTTTAGCAAACATTTAGGCCCAAATACGTTTGCACTATGTCATTTTTTTCTCTTTGCAGATGTTTTTGTTGTATATATCTCAGTTATTTCCAGTTTTTTTTTCATGCATGCCTCAAAAGGATTTCTTTGTCATAGTTGAACCATGGTTCTGTGTTTGGCTAGCTTGCTCTTGCTCAGCCTCCCTTAGAATTTTCTTTATCTTTACCATAAAAGAAATTTAGCAATTTCACTAAGACTATGTTTAGGCTTATTGTGTACCATCCCAAAACCACCACCCACTCCCCTCACCCGCACCCCCAGCCCCACTCCCTGCTTTTTTTGGGCCATTTTTGTCCTTTGAATTTAGTTTCTTTGGAGAAGACAAAATTTCTTTCAGGAAAGGTCCCTAGTTTTAGCTCAGTATAGGCACCTGTGTGGCAAGCACTAGGTCTTGAGTTCCATCCCTGGTTCCGAAAAAGAAAATTTCTTTACGGAAATGTTTCTCCTTTTTCTGGTTTTGCTCTAAATCTTCTTCATTGTGTCTTTTAGTGTTTTACTCTTGTCATTTTGTGTGTGTGTGTGTGTGTGTGTGTGTGTGTGTGTGTGTGTGTGTGTCAGGTTGCCTGAATCTGGTTCAGTTTATATGTTACCAGTAAACCACATTCTGATCTCTTGGCCTTAAAAAACTTGGTAATGTTAATTCTTTACGGCCACTATAACACCCTTAAAAACCTCATGTGAGGTTCTGACATTTGTACTATATCCTCTAATCGCTGACTTCTTTGTTAAATCCTGCTGACTAGTGGATGTAAGGGTGGGAGAAGCATGGTCTTCTGGATATGGACATTTCCCCATAATAGCGACCGTTATATTGACTCTGTGTTGCTGTTTTCTCTCTGTGTCTACTTGAGAAAGTTTGTTAGGACATCCTCCATCTTAAGATACAGCCCAGAGCTGGATGTGATGGCAAGGGGCAGACTTTTTACCTGGCCATGTTTGTTGGCCATGTTTGTGTCCCTCAGCTTCTCATCTGTGATTCTTGTTAGAGGGTGTCAATGCCAGTGTACTTAAGGGGACTCTTACTTATGAAAAATACTTGGAATTGAGAATCACTCCTAGTTTGTAAGTTTTTATTTTAATCTCTCCACTGCACGTCAGGTCTTTTATCATCCAGAAAGTTCTACTTGCCTGATTATGACCTTTGATTGCATTTATTGGAACAGTAAAGTTGCATCAGGAGGTGTTTCTATGTAGTGTTTACATTGATCCATAAGAAGTGAGACCACATTAGCATTTTCACTATAGGGATGCTGAGTATATTTTCTATTTCCAGTTTTTTTTCCCTTGGCTTTTTGATAAGGTTTTTGCTTATGTAGGGTACACTATGATCATGCCAGCCTCACTCTCTTGGGTGCTGAGGTTATAGGTGTGTGCCACCACATTGGCTCTTCCTGAAGTTTTTAATGGCAGCCCAATGCTTTGAGAAAATACTGTTTAATATAACCATTCCTTTAGACATTTCATTTAGTCTACCTTTTTTATGCTTGGTTAGGTGTTTCACTGTTTATAAAGCTGTCCACAATATATGAGAATAATGGTTTTGCTGTGCTGTCAGTGTGATGGCAGATTTTAAAAGAATATTTTTAAAATATATGCTTGCATTTAAAGACTTGAAGTTATTGAAAATATTTGGTGATACTAGTGCTTGTAATAATAAGCCATTGTCACTGTGGTCCCTGTCGTTCTCTTTGCTGATGCAGGACTCTCGTTGGGGAGATAGAGACTCAGAAGGCACTTGGAGAAAAGGACCTGAAGCTGACTCTGAGTGGAGGAGAGGCCCACCAGAGAAGTGAGTGGAGTTGTGAAATATGTATTCCCCTAGTTGTAGATCTTGTGAATAGAGTATCAGTGGGTTTTAACAAAATCCGATTGATTTTGGTAGTGATGAGGAAAGGAGAGTGATAAATAATTACATACTTGTCTTTTAACTGTTACTGGACATTTAAATGTATTTCAACATTATCATGATGATCAACCTAAATATCTTGAGAAGTAACTGCTTCCCCCCTCTTTTTTGTTGCCTGATCTAACAGTTTAGGTGGTAAGAATGAACAGTTCCATAACATTTTTCCTCTAGATTTGTAAGTACTTTGAACCATCCTTTAAAATAAGAACTATTGGTAGGCAAGAATGCAAGCTTTAATGTCCATTCAGAAACTGGGTTTAGGCAGATTATTGTAAAAGATTTAGCAGCTACCAGCATGTTTTTGGGAAAGTGTGAATAGCAATAGCCAGCTTTTAGGCTATTGCTGTTTTGGTCTATGTGTTTGTATAGGATACCAGGTCTTTTATTTAACTTAGTAAAATTCTTTTAAGTACCAGGATTAATGAACTTATTAGACTGGTGATTTTTTTTTTAAAGGAGTGAAAAAAACCAATTTTTCCAGATATATCAGTGCTTTCTGAAAAAAAATTCTTCTTAAAAAATGTGTTCCTTGTTGCTCTGTAGGGAGTGGAGACGTGGAGAAGGACGGGATGATGAGAGGCTTCATAGAAGAGACGAAGATCGCCCACGGCGCTTGGGAGATGATGACGAAAGAGAGTCTTCTCATAGACCAGATGATGATCGGGTACCCAGGCGTGGCATGGATGATGACAGAGGCCCCAGACGTGGTCCTGATGAAGATCGCTTTTCTCGCCGTGGAGTAGATGATGACCGGCCTTCTTGGCGTAATGCAGATGATGACAGGCCTCCCAGACGAATTGGCGATGATGACAGGGGAAGCTGGCGTCACGCAGATGATGACAGACCACCTAGACGAGGACTGGATGATGACAGAGGAAGCTGGCGAACAGCTGATGAGGACAGAGGACCAAGACGTGGGATGGATGAGGACCGGGTGCTGAGGAGGGGAGGTGCTGATGATGAACGATCATCCTGGCGGAATGCTGACGATGACCGGGGTCCCAGGCGAGGGTTGGATGATGACCGGGGTCCCAGGCGAGGGTTGGATGATGACCGGGGTCCCAGGCGAGGGTTGGATGATGACCGAGGGCCTTGGAGGAATGCTGATGATGATAGGCTTTCCAGGCGAGGTGCAGATGATGACAGGGGGTCTTGGAGAAACATGGATGATGATCGAACTTCCCGACCTGGTCCCTGGAGACCGTATGTTAAGCCAGGTAAAATTCTTGTGTTTAGTTTAGATGCTTTATGGAATCAGTTTGATGTTTTCACATGTAGGAAATGAAATTTTAATGGCTACTGACAGATTGGGCTGTCTGGTCACTTTCAGTGTAAGTAGGTCTTTGTCCTTACATGCTTTCAGCAGTGACTGGAGTGCCACACTCCAAGATAAATAACCTTTCCTGTCTTTAGTGATAGTCTGTTTTCCTTCTATCCCTCAACGGCTGCTTTGGAGGGTCTTTTTGCACCCATCCATTAAATCCTATCAGGACCAGTCTGGTAGGATTTAAATACACTCTTTTAAGTATTTGTTGACACACCTGCCCACGTACTATTAGACATGGAAGGGCTCATTTTGTTACTTTCTTAGTCCTGAGACTGCTTACGTTTTTATGGTTTATTAACTTTGATAAATTGTGTATCTGTCTGTGACACATTTCTGTTAACATATTTTGATTACTGCATGCAGATGACAAGTACATACTGTATGTACAGATCAACTCCAGTTTCAAACCTATTGACACTTTATACTCAACCTTTGCAAAAATTGCCTTCCCACAAAACACATATCTGCTTTTCTCTTTTGGGACACCACTCTGGGAATTCTTTTTCTCTGGTTTTTGTTTTATTCTTTACATGAAATCTTTGATTTTGCCTTTTTTTATGTCTCTTAAATCCATCTACTTATGTATTAACCCTGCTTGAACTTTGGCCACTGTCATTTCTTTGAGCTTCTGCTGCTGCTGCTGCTTCTCTTCCTTCCTCTTCCTCCTCTTTTCTCTTCTTCCTCCCTCCTCCTTCTTCTCCCTCCCCCCCTTGCCCCTTCTTTTTTTTCTTTTTGGTCTTTTTGAGACAGGGTCCACTGTGCAGTTTAGGCTGGCCCCAAACTCAGAATAACCCTCCTGCCTCTGCCCTCCCAAGTGCTGGGATGGCAGGCTTGCGCCACCACACCTGGCTTTCTTTTGAGCTCTTGGTCCTATCTCCTCAATGGTGCCTGCTGATTGTCCCACTCCCAATTTGTATTACTTCATAAAGTATATTCTAAGTTCAGAGCTTCCTTTCTTTGTGGTTTCTCTTTGTAGCACTCCCTTATTCTAATCTAATAGCATTCCACTGTCAGCCCTGGAGTGATTTAGCTTCTCTGTGTCTCACATAAAATAGGGTAAACAGAACCATGGAGTGTCAAATTGTAGTTCTATAAAGTTGTCATGAGTAATGATAAATCCTAGAAGTACATACAAAGTTGTATTCCTTTGGTTACAAAATTTTTGTTAGCCGGTCAGTACATCACCATACTTAAAATGTAATACTGATTTATTAGCATTGCCAGCAGTGTTAGAAGTGAATCCCAAACAAAGTTTGTCTAACACATGTATTTCCTTTCTAAGATACATAATGTTCTTGTGCTTGAGGACACTACATAGCACTTCAGCATTAATGCTGGGTAGTTGTTTTAAGCAGCAAAAATTAAAAAAATTGAAAAGTGTAGAATTAAATAAATCTTTAAACAGACATTTGTTTATAAGAAGAGCTGAAACTGAGGCTGCCAACTTTGGCTGGTATTGTGTATGTTAGGCGATTCATTTTTGTTGCTTTGTTCCACTACTTTTATGCTTTATTCACGTAAAAGTGCCATATTTTGAGCTTACAGAGTTTAGCAAGTATGGAATCTGACAATATTGGGTGTTAGTTCAGAGCCATGGCTACGATTAAGTGAGTCAATTTTGGGAGAGGACTTTGTTTGGTAGGTTAGTGCTTTGACACATGGTAATAGCAGTGCTATGACAATAATAGCCATTAACTTTGTAATCACAATATGCTTTCATTGAAATCTTGGGTTCCTTGTGAGAGATTCTGGCATGATCAAAGCACTTTATCTTTGTTTCAGGACTAGCTGGAGGGTGATGATTGGTATATGACAGGAATATGAAAGATTTTTTTTTTTTTCTTTTTGGTGAAGACTCTGAAAATAATTTGAGGTATAGATGAATTCATACGGTAGCTGAGTTCAGTGACACACCTATAAATATGAGGTACCCAAGAGTCTAAAGTCAGTGGATTGTAATTTTGAGTCTTGCTTAGGCAACTTAGCAAGGCCCTGTCTCAAAGTAAAATCAAAAAAGACGAGGATCTAGCTCAGTGGTAGAGCACTTGTGCTTATATGCACGAGACCGTGAATTCATTCCCCAGTATCGCAGGAGGAAAAAACCTCAGATCTCTTAGTTGTCTAGGAAAAGTTGTTTTTCCCTTAAATGAGTAGTCTATTTACCATTAGTACAGATTTTATACTCAGAATCTCTGATTACAGCTGGAAAATTGAGCATTCCCATACATTTGTCAGGGAAACTGCCAACAATGGGTATACAGTGATATACATGGCTTTAATGTTGTTTTAAATGAAGTTGTAGTGTCTTTAAAATGGTGTTAATGCCAACATCAGATGGCTTTGTTTGCCAATTTACTTCTTGAGTGGAAAAAGAATTTTTTTTTTCTTTTTAAAAACTTAGGTGGATGGAGAGAGAAAGAAAAAGCCAGAGAAGAGAGCTGGGGTCCACCTCGAGAATCAAGACCATCAGAAGAACGTGACTGGGATAGGGATAAAGAAAGGGACAGAGACAGTCAGGATCGTGAGGAGAATGACAAGGACCCTGAACGAGAAAGGGACAGAGAAAGAGATGTGGATCGTGAGGATCGTTTCAGGAGACCCAGGTGGGATATTCTCAGTAAATTATTGGTAGAGTTTAAGAGAGTTAGGAGTTTCTTAATACTTTTCCTATATATTCTCAACTGTTTTTGAGAAATTGTGCTCTTCAACTCCTTTTCCATTTGTCACAGACGAACAACATTTTAGAGATTATTTAATTGAATATTTCCTTTTTTTTTTCTTTTTTTTCTTGTACCGGGGATCGAACTCACCACCTTGCGCTTGCCGGGCAGGCGCTTAAGCCACTGAGCTAAATCCCTGGCCCTGAATATTTTCTTTTAAATAAGAAAATGGGGCCTTAAACTGTGTGGCAGCCTATAGGTTGCATAACTGGTAATTTAGCAGTTTTTAGGGTTCTTTACAGGTCATTGATTTTTATGAACAATCAGGTTGTTATTTGCTCTTAAGTTATCAAAGCCCCTTTACTTTTGTTAGTGATAAAAATTCCAGTTAGTGCCAGGTATGGTGGCACAGGCCTGTAATTCCAGCCTTTGGGCAAAAGGGTTGCCATGAGTTCAAGGCCAGCCTAGACTGTATATAGTGAGACCACATCTCTGAAAAAGTTGTACTTTTTTGCCCAACTGTTAAATCTAGATTGATTTCAAGGCCAGCCTATATAGTGAGTTTCAGGCCTGCCTGGACTATGTATATAGTGAGACCATGTTTCAAAAAAAAAAAACTCCAGTTTGTTAATTTTGCCCAACTGGCTTTGTATTGATAAACCTAGATGCACACTGCCTAGAACGATTTCCTATAGGGATTAAGTTCTGTGTATGTATTGTCCAGACTAGTAGCCAGCAATCACATTTGGCTTTTGAGCATGTGGAATGTTTTTAATGCTATTGAGGATCTGCCTCGCTTTTATTTTAGTTAAATTATTTAGGTAGCTGCCCATGTGGGTAGTGGTTACCATGTGGAATAATACAAAATCTAAATGTCATTTGCTCTCCACAACTGACATTTCAAATCAAAGTCAAGTGCGGAGTTCAACTGTATTCCTGTTATATTTGTAAACTCTGAACAGCAACTTGGGTGTGATGTATTTACTTAAAATTACCATCTAGTCAACCAACAGCAAGAACTTAAGTTTTTTTTAAATGGCTACAGGGATGAAGGTGGCTGGAGAAGAGGACCAGCTGAAGAATCTTCGAGCTGGAGAGATTCGAGTCGCCGAGATGATAGGGATCGGGATGACCGCCGTCGGGAGAGAGATGATCGGCGTGATCTAAGAGAACGACGGGACCCAAGAGATGACAGAGACCGGAGAGGGCCGCCACTCAGATCTGAACGTGATGAAGGTATGTTTTTTCAGCTGCCAGTGTGCTGTAGAACATAACTCCTTTAGCTATTTGTGAATTTATTTGAATACCAAAAATAACAGTTGATACTTTTTAAGCTTACAATTTGTGGTCAAGCTGTGAAATGAGCTCATTTCTAAATTCAGAGTACAGCAATAAGCTAGATTGAACAAAAACAAATTGATAAATTTTATTTAGTGAAAGTGAAGGCATGGTTTATTAGTTATTTAAAAGTAAGGTGTGCTGGGTGTGATAGCACATGCCTGTAACTCCAACACTTGGGAGGCTGAGGCAGGAGGATCACTTAAAGTTCAAGGCCAGCCTGGAATACATAACAGGATCCTATCTCAAAAAACGCCCCCCAAAAAACCCTAAATGTAGGTCTTAGCTAGGTGTGGTGGCACATAGCTAAAAATCCCCAGCACTCAAGGTGGAAGCAGGAGAATTGCTTCAGAGGTCAGGGATAATTTGGGCTACACTGTGAGTTCAGAGATACCGTGAGCAGTGAGACCCTGCCTCAAAAAACCAGTAAAACAGGTACTAGCAGAAAAGCACAAAATGTCAGGTACTAGCAGAAACAGGTACTAGTAGAAAAGCACAAAATTTCTTTAAAATTGTAATAGTTGAAGCTTTAGTTAAAAAAACAATTTTAGTATATTTAAAATGTCTATTGTGCTTACTTCACCCCACAGTAATATTTTGTCTGCACAGCAGCATCAGAAGGCTATTATTATAGCCATATTTTAAAACTATTAAAGTCATATTAGAGCTGGGCATAGTGCAGGCCTGTAATCCCATCACCCAGGAGGCTGAGGCAGGAGAATTGCTGCGAGTTCAAGGCTGTCCCGGGCTAGTGAATTCAGGATGGCCTGAAATACACAGAGGTAATTCTTTTCCAAAAAAAGGAAAAAAAAAAAAAAAACCCAAAGCCATGTTTATGGCTGTCATTTTTAGTTTATTTTTGTCTGCTTTTTGAGGCTGTGTAGTTCAGTCTAACTTTGAACTCATCATCTAGCCCAGGCTAGTCTCAGCCTCCTGAATAATGCTGGGATTACAAGCATGTGACACCACACCTTTTAGTTTAAAATTTTTCATTGGGTCAGATTTTTGTTACCTTGTTTCAAAGATTTTATAACTGCTAAAATATTTTTAGACCAATGATTTCTGCTTGTTTTCAGATTTTTGAGTTACATGTAAGACTATGTATTTTAACATGTTCCCACTAGTTTGAACCACTGGTAGTACATATGTAATTGTCCCATTGGGTGGCTTGTACCAGTGGCGGTACAAATAGATCTAATCATCGATCTTTTTACTAATAAAGTTAATTAAAAAGTTTATAATCTAGTTACTGCTTGAATTTGGGTAATTACTGCCCAAATAAAAATACTGGTATATACCAATTGAAAATTATTGGATAACCATCAAAATTTCCATTAAATTCACATTATATGTAAAGGTGTCTGATTTGTGGACAGTGTACAAAATGTCCTAATGTGTTGTTTTTGTGCCCACAGTAGCACCCTTTTTTTCAGATAGTCATGCATGGACCACTGGTAGCACAAGCTGTGACAGGGCAATCGAGAGCCACCTGGCAGTGAAATAATGAATTACAGCCCTGTCACAAATGTGTTAAAGTTGTTTGCAGGAACTGTATGAATAATTTACATACATAGAGTTTTATTTTAGTTATTTTAGTTTGGTTAGTAGTTACTTTAGTTCAGTTATTCAGGAGTTTATTTTCATTGTGGTTCTGTATTGTTCTGGGTTGTTACTCAGTGATTTCTTAGTAATTCAAGGCAGAGATTAGCTTGGGTTGTGATTGGTTCCAGCCAGTAGACATAGTGCAAAGTTAAAAGTTTTTGTTAACTTACTAAATTGAACTTTTTAGTAAGTTCTTGGAGGCGTGCTGATGACAGGAAAGATGACCGGGCAGAAGAGCGGGATCCCCCTCGTCGTGTTCCTCCTCCAGCTCTGTCAAGAGACCGAGAAAGAGAGAGAGAAAGAGACCGAGAAAGGGAAAGAGACCGAGACCGAGACCGGGAAAGGGAAAGAGACCGAGACCGAGAAAAGGACCGAGAAAGGGAAGGTGAAAAAGAGAAGGCCTCATGGAGAGCTGATAAAGATCGGGAGTCTGTTCGTCGCACTAAGAATGAGACTGATGAAGATGGGTGGACCACGGTACGACGTTAATTCCCAAGATAACAGATTCAAACTCTTGTGTCTTACATAGGTTTGATCACATTCAAGGATTATTATACTTGTACTTCAATCTAAATTGGATTCTTTAATGTTTCACCATAACACAAAAAGCATGAACTTGTATTAATCCTATATAATAGATTGATCATGCACCCCTATCCATAGAAGGGTGGGAAACCATGCCATTTTCTGGAATTTAAGGTGTTGCATTATTTCATCAATCATTTGTTTACAAAAAAAAAAAGAAAAGAAAAATAAATTTAAAATGTGAACCTATCAGGTACCGAGTAATACCTGTATCTTGGTATAGAACAGAGTTTTTCTTATGATTTTGAAATATTTGATATTAATTTGGAATGAGGTAAGGTTCTATTAAAGAATATGTATTTGAAGACTCTTTAAACAGTGGATCTGAAACAGTTTTCACACCATTAGCAATTGAAACATAAACTTCTTTAGGTATTTTGAGGTTATTTACTATTAACTAAATTTAGAAAGTTTTTAGGTTCACTTGTAAATGCAGTAAACATTGGAGTCAGTGGGATTTTCTGTAGACTTTACTTGAGAAGAGGTGAGTATAAAGCAGTTTGCAGTCTTTACTGTAATGGCAGTACTGCTGAAGTGCAAACCCTGAGACTATAGCTTTTACATTTGAAACAATTGGTAAACTGTTGCTGAGTTTTTTTTTTCTGTTGCCAATAGGAAACTGCTTTCCATTAATGGAGAATTCATGCCTTTCAAGCATTTTAAATATGACAATATTTATAAATGTGGCTTGGAGAAATTGTTTAAATTTGTTTTCCTAATTTTCTTTCTTTTCAGGATAGAGTCTTTCAACAAGTAATTTGTAGTAATGACTGTGTTGACTTCAATTTTGGAGTGTAGTAGTTATGTTAAAGAATAGCTGTTTGATCGTATTGAAGCCAACACAGAACTTGCTGCTGTTTTCTTTCTTCAGTGATCAATAAAATACTCATAGAATTTTAGTGTTGATTTGTGATTACAAAGAATTTTATCCTAGTAAGTTTGCATATCCAGTTGAATTTAAAATGTTGTGACATTAAACTTATCTGTGTTCAGTATCAAATAACCTAAGTACAGTAACAAAGCAAATACAGCTAGGGTGCTTCCTCTTGAACATTCCCTTTATTAATGAAATTCCTAGTTTTCTCGTAATGCTGTCCCCTAGGCTCATGTACAGGTGTGAGGTGCCACCTTGGTGAGTGTTCCTGGTGGGTGTAGCTATAAGGGCAGAGGTTTTGTTTGATCTTACCAAGAATAAGATCACTTTTTAAAATTTCTTAAATTCTGATATTTTACACATGTAAAGTTAGGAAAGGTCTTTGTGGGGAGAGGGCCTTTTCTTTCATTAAGTAAAAACTAGTTCAAAGACTATTTGGAGCAGTAACCTGCTAGAATTTGTTCCTAGTGTATAGAACTGTACATGTGACATAGGTAAGTTCCATCAGACAGTTCTTGTAATCAGACCCGTTAAAACCTGTAGCGGGTTTCAAGGCTAGTCTGCAGGCACGACCTTTCTGCTTGCACCATTTCTCATTCTGTTCTCTCAACTTTTCTTGGTCCTGGGTGTTAGAACCTAGAGCACAAGCAGAGGACAAAACAAACTGATGCTGTTGCTTTGTGATCCAGCTCATTTCTGCTATCTAGGTCCCAACCCTCTGTTTCTCTAGTTACCTGTTAAGTACTAAAAGAAGACTGACCAACCAGCCTACTAACCATTGTGCTCGATGGTCCCCATGTTCCCAAGCCTTCTGCATTTTTAAATGAGAAGAGCTTTGCTGTTAATACACACAGATCTGAGGGTGGAGACATCATAAGGCCTCTAGGCCTGCCAGAAATTTAGCATCTGTATGGCATGTTACATAGAAAAATGTTGGTGCTTTTTACTAAAGGCATTTTGACTGTTTACTGCAATGCATGCTTTTATAATTGAACTATATAGAACACTGGAGGAAATGTTTCTCCTACGTGAAAAGACTAGCAAACTTCTTTCCCTGGATATATTTATGGAGAAGTTTTAAGTTTTGGTTCAGTAAATTGAAAAGTAGTTTTAATAAAGCAAATACTACTGAAACTTGTAAAGGACTGGGGCATGCCAGCCATTGGAAATACAAGAACAAAAGCGAACAGGTGAGGGCAGCCTGGCCTTCACCCTTCTAAAGCATCTTGAAGATTTCACATTACTGGTTTGTTACTTAGGATAGCTACATGTTCACATCAGTAATTTTGTTTTCACTTGTACATGTTTTTAAACTTTGGGTTTCTTTATACTAAATTTTGCAGAATGCCTCACATTGTATTCCAGGAATTACTTTTAAATGTAGTTAAGCCTACTTCCCATAAAACTCTAGAAAACTAGTAATTTAGCTTAGTATTTCAATAGTTGGAAAACTGAGGCAAATTTGACATGGGGTGGGGTGATGAATGTCTTTCTGATTGGTTGATGCAGGCTCTCTCCCTATATTGACTTAAGGACTACAAATGAACTCTGTGCTTAGGGTTCCCATTTATAGTGATACCAGAATAGCAAGTTTTTGTCAGGTGCCTATGGCATAATCCCTGATTTTAGGAACAGTCTATACTTCTAAGAACATTTCAAAATAGTTGAAATTGATCCTGCCATCCATCTAGTCTTTTTGGCCTGAAGAATTCACTGATGTGTTCATAGAAACCCCTTTGAAAAGTAGAACAGAGCAGTGGAAATAACAGGAACTTAAATTCACCCCAAGACAAGGCTAAATTAAATAGTATATTTACTGGCCTCCCTACCCTTAAAAAGTAGTAATGTGGTTTTTACTAGGCTAAGTAACCTTAGGCTAGGTCAAATCTGTGGTTTTCTGGTCTGAGGAAGTAGACTAATGAGTGGACTTCTTAAGAATACACCTGTCACTTTCCTTGGTTCTGATGGATCTTACCTCTGACCAAAAAGGCTTATAGCTACGCAGTATTTATCTCATCTGTTACACCTTCAAATGAGTGTTTCATACCAAGTCAGTTTACTGTGGAGGAAGTTAGCCGTTTAATATTGAAGCAGTCTGACTCCTAATACCCTAGCTAAATCCTCCTGCTGGAAGCTGTATATGTGGACTAAATCTCTTGCTGGTACTTGCAGATAGTGGTGTTTTGTACATTTATGATGAATTCTTAGTTCATTTCCGTTTTTGCCTCCATCTGCCTTGATGGTAGGCAACTACATGCTATAGCATTTAGCATGGTGGATTAAAAATGGTGGTGGGAAGTTAATACAGGGGTTAGAATCCTTCACCTAAGGACCAGTTTTAATTTCATGGGTAACTGATAGGAGTTCTAGAAGCAGAACAGTGTCTTCAGTAAGAGTGCCCTTTGCCTCCAGCCTAACAGGTTAATTCCTTCAGTGTTTATCTTGTGTGCCCCTCATATGCTTGAAGTCAAACAGGCCACAGTAGGACCTTCTTGGAATACAAATTATTAATTACATTTGCCTATCTTCTATTTTAATTTGGGAAGCAACAGCTGTAATGGGCTTTCTTCTCTTATGAACCTTGAAATTGAGAAATTCATAGTGAGCTAACATTGCTTTCTTGCCTTTCTTGATCTTAATATCACAAATGATTGTTAACTGAAAATAAGGCATGTAGAGAAAGGGTGTATAGAGAAAATGCCAAGTAGGGGAGATTAATTCATATACTATTACTGTATAAATACACAATTTTTAAACAGCACCATTTCCAAGTGTATACACGATTATGACTTGGCACAGTTTTTAAAAGTGGAGAGGCTAGTTGCTAGTTAAGTTGTAAGAGATCTGGTACATAAAAAGGTAGGAGCTATGTTCTACTTGCTACATATTGTGCAGGTCACACCCCCAGCTAGGACAGAAACAAGCCACAAGGAGGGGATACGCACCCAAACAAGGGAAAGTGTACAAAACTGACACTTCTCAAACGCAGCCACAAGGGCTTGCTTACCCTGGTAACTAAGGAAAACTAAAATACTAATTGCATCAAACAATAAAATAGTAATTTTGCCAACATTCCATAAAATCTCCCAAATTCAGATTAGAGGCTATTAAAAAAATATTCTAGACCTAGTAAAGTGCCTCCATTTGTAAAATGAAACATTGAAGATTACAGTGAGACAGTTCATACTGATGTGCATCTAAAATATATCGACGTATACAGTAAATAGCGCCTCTCCGTTGCCGTATTTCTCAGTGGAACACACAACCAGCCGTCGCCGTTGTGACTGAGCAACTAGAAACTAAAGACAGTTTAGCGTGGGTCTCAGCAAAATACTCCGCACAGGCAGCTGCTTCTGAAGGATCAACCACACCACGACGTCCCAAATTGAGTTAGCTCCTCAGGTCCTTACTTCCCCAGCAGCGAAGGAGATAACGGAGACCAAAACAGCTGGCTGCGACCCTGGGGGTATCGGTGAGGGAGACCTCAGCCCAGGCGCTCAGCGGAGCTTCTTGCCAGACAGGCTGTCTCTGGTGCTGCGCGGCAGTGGACGCGCGGTGAGCGGCGGCGGCACTTTGGAGAGTGGGCAGTACTTGATGGTGTGTGCGTTGTCGCCATTGGCGCCGCACAGGGGGCATGTGTAGCGGCGCAGCACGGGGCACAGCACTCGCCCGTCGGGGCCCTTAAGAATGTGGGTGGTGTAGAGCGCCACCGCCTCCTTGTTGTTCCGGCAGAACACGCACACCTGCAGCTCGGGTTTCAGTAGCCGGGCTGCGGCCGCCCCGGAGGTCGTCTGCAGCCGGGGCACTGATGCCCACGCTGGGGCCCGCTCTTCCCGCGGCGTCGCTTCGGCGGTTGCGGCGACGGGCGCGCAGCCCAGCAGTACTGCGGCGGCGCGACCCGCGAACGGGCTTAGCTCGGCGAAGCGCTCTTCTAGCATCCCGGCCTCCGTGGGGGCCGCGCGTAGCTCCAGCGTGCGCAGCTCCAGTGCGCCCCCCAGGTAGCGGCCCCGGGACCCCGGCTCGTCGCTGTCGTCGTCGTCGTCCTCATCGTAGTCAGGCGGCTCCAGCGCTGGGCCCAGCGTCCCGAGTCCGGTCCCCGCGTGGGGGGAGCAGCAGGACGACAAGGAAGAGGGCGGGGAACCGCCGCTGTCGCCGTCCCCGCCGCGGGCGCAAGCGAATCGCGGCTCGCCGTCTACCGCCTTGGTGATGAGCGTGGCGAGCCCCAGGTAGTCGTTCCAAGAGCTGAAGGGCTGCGGGTGAGCCGGGCTCGGGGTGTTCACGAGGCGAGCGCTGGGCATGAGTGCCATGGGCGCGGGGGCGCGGCTGCGGTGGGGCGAGCTAGGCGCCCACGGGAAAGCCTCCATGGGCGGGTTGCGGGCCGTGCGCCACCGCCCCGCCGCCGGCGCGGGCAGGACGGAAGGAACCCGCCAAGCCTGCCGCCGGCCAGCCGCGGGGTGGGGCCGCCTCGCAGCCTTTTATCGGGCGCGCTCCTCCCTGCGCCCCTCCTTGCCGCCGCGGCCCTGCCCCCTGCGCTCCCCCGCCCGGGCCATCTCGCTCGCGCCCCGGACGGAGGCGGGGCGGAGGCGGGCGGGCAGTGAGAGCGCTTGCTCCGGTTTTCGCAGCTCCCGGCCTCCGCGCCCCACGCCCCACGCCCTCCCTAGCTGCGGGCTGCCTCTCATTCTGCGAGGGGGCGGCCGAGGCGCCGCCTCGGCCCGCTGCTCTGACTGGATGCACACCAGAGTCCCAGTGCCGGGGGCGCCGCTCAGCGTGCTGATTGGTGGCGGCCAGGGAGGGTGGCGTGGGGAGGGCGTGAGCGGCCCACACAGCTGGGAGGTGAGGGAAAGTCGGGGAGAGGGGGTGGGGTGGCCACTGGGACCCGCCTTCGCTCAAGCTCAGGGTTCTGTGTCTCTGAGCAGGTGACGGGATTTGCGTCTTCCTCTGTCAGACTGGGAATGGGGTTGGGATGGCGACTGGATAATACCACAGGGCTCATCCAACCACCTCTCAGCCTTGGATGACTCCTTTCCCTTCCCCACTTCTCCCTAACATCAGCAAAAAAGTCGTGGGAGGTGCGACCGGGCGCCAACTCAGGGTGCTGCTCTCCCAGCTTGGGCCTCATCACTCTTGACTGGGTGGCCTTTCCACCACACCATGGCCCAGAAGAGATTTCAGAATGAGATGTGCATCCTTGGAGCCCAGTTGCTGAGCATGGGGAAGCTGTGAAGAGGAGATGTTAGTTGGGCCCACAGGCTGCGAAGGGCAGTCCAGAGCCTGCTTGCAGGCACGGGTAAGGATTCAAGGCAGTAAAGTGATGCCTCTTCAACCACCTGCCAGGTTAGGGCTTAAAGATATGTTTTTCAGGCTCTTCCTCATTTCTTAGGCCGCTGTGATTTGATATAAGACCTGAGACCAGGCAGTAATATTCCCTGCTTTTGCCAATGCAGTTCCTTTTGAAGTTTGTGTTGGCACTCAAGTTAAAAAGTCATCCTTTATTTCCTCCCCCTCTCCCACCAAAAATAAATAAAAGCGCCTGAGTGCTATGGGGCTCCCGCAGAAGCCTGGCAGGTTTGCTGACATTGAACTTGAGCTCCTAACCACGAGAACGCAGGCCCCAAAGTGGTATGAAGATTATTATTCTATAAATGGAAAATTCCACTCTGTTCACGCAGCCCTGCAGCCTGCATGCTTTCAAGGTAGGCAAACTTTCAAGATCTGAAGAGTGGGAGCACCATTCTGAGAACTTCAGCAAGGAAAGTTTAGAGCTGTTAGCTGCTGTGACTGCTCCACCCAGGTTAGGCCAGGGAAGGGAACTAAACAAACCAAGGTCCCTTTTCTTTCTCAATGATACTGAGCCCCTGTGGTTGAATAAACAGAAAAAAAAAATTGGTGGTGGCGGGGAACTTGAATAAGAACAAAAGCCTTGTATGGGACCTTCACCCTGGGTAAGTGGGTTGCAGCCGTCACACAGGGTCCTCTGGAAGGATGAGAAATGAGCAGGTATGTCCCGGGTCTGGCCACCCATTCTGTTTCTAGCCTGTTCACCTTGCCGGCTGTCAAGTGTTAAGTAGATGTCTGACCTGGAAGCACAATCTGGAAGTGGAAGCAAAGTGCTCTTTTGTTTTCTGTCACACTCTGGGTCCCTGTTCACTGGGAGCCTTTGCTGTTAGTGATTATGCACAGGCCAGAGTGGATGACTGTCTCCCTCTGGGTTATATAAACCTCAGCCTGGCTGTGAGTTCTCTACATCTCTTTCAAGCAGTGGAACGGACTTGAGAGATATTAAGTGCCTCCCATGAAGTTTTTTGCTCACTTTCCAGAGTCTGGCATGAAACAGAAATAGCCAGAGTTTGAGTGTTTCCTGGAGGGATTCTTAGATTGTTGGAGGCAGGAAGACAGGTAGGCGTGGGTCTCATCTCTGCAGTTAGGGGTGGCACTTCATTTCTTGTGAGGCAGGGCCCGCCTGGTGGGGAGGAAGACTGTGGGACAGGGTGTCAGTGGGGAGGGCTGCTTGGGCTCTGCTCACCCAGCCCAGGCTTTCTTCTGCTGGCATTAGAGCAGAAACCTGAGGCTGCATACAGACCACAGGCATCCCGAGGCTCTTCGGAAGCATGAGGTCAGTTCTGGGGAATGAGGCAGTTTGGCTGGTGTCCAGGGAGCTACGGAGATACTGTGGGTCAGGCACTGGGGTCCTGCCAAGCTTTTTCCAGGGCCTGGAAGTACTTTGGCTCCCTAAGATAAAGGAAGGTTTACAGGTGAGTGAGGTGCAGTTGGGCCCCTGGACCTGTTAATCTGCATGGTGTTAACTTTGTCCATTCCCTGCCTGTGGCCAGGTGCAGAGTTGTGGGGATAAGCTCCTGTCCTGTGGAGGCTTAGAGGATGTCACCATAGAGATGCCCTGTGGAGAAGAAGGGGTGCCTTGCTGGGCCCCAGAGCTGAGTTTTCAAAGATGCATGTGGCCTCGGGTGAAGGTCTCGGCTTCTCTGGGCCCCACCTCTTCCCTCTGATCAGTGAAGGGACTCCTTCAGTGAAGCGGCAACCAGTTCCCTTCTTTGCTGGCTTAGTTTAGAGTCCTTCCTTCAGTGTCAGGGATGAACTGTGGCCAGAGTTAAGGCAGGCCGAAGCATCTGTTGTCTCTGTGCACCACTGGGTGAGGGGAATGCCGCTGACCAGTCCTTGCTGGTGAGAGGTAAGTTGAATGTCTACAGGGGAACTCTGGGAAGGAATTAGCTCTTTTGTTTAAAAGGGAAACAGCTAGGCACAGTGTTACATGCCTGTGATCCCAGCACTCTGGGAGGCCGAAGAAGGAAGATTGGAATTTTGAGCCCAGCCTGGGCAATTCAGAGATTTAGTGAGACCCTGTCTCAAGAAAGAAAAGAAAAAAGAACTTGGGTGGGCTGCATCTCAGCGTGAAAGCCCTGGGTTCAGTTCCCCAGCACACACACATGTGGACCAGGGTTATAGAGCTGTGGCAGCCGTAAGGTGACAAGTCTTCAGGAGAAAAAGCTGAGAAAAAAATGCCATACTGGTGGCCTTGGTGACTTTTTTGGTGAATTGGTGGCATGTTACATGAGATAACATGTTTTTATTATTTCAGCTACTTTGAGTTGGGTAGTCTTTTCCTTGCAGGTGACTTTGTTGTTATTAAAATCTAATATGAAGAAAATGTATTTGATAATGCTTCAGCAAGGTAGGCTACAGTGTTTTGTCTGGACAGAGGTGATGGCATCGTCAGAATTCTGAGTGTGTTTGGATAAGAACTGGAAGGGAATGCAGAGAACCAAGATCTGGTATTTTGGGGGGCATCTCTTCCCTTGCCCCCTTGCCTTGGGTTCAAGTCTCTCTGCTGATGGGAACAACTGCCCCACACTGGAGGGTTCACACCCTCACCCCCATCCCACACTTCATCCCACCCAGCTAACCTGTGAGGCAAGGTCGTGATTTCCCTGGTGCTGCAGATGTAGGCAAGGCTCATGTTGCCAACAATTGGCAAGACTGAGACTTACATCTGGTTCCTCTCACTCTTGAGCTGGATTTGTGACTCGTTGGATGCACCTGGAGGTTCTTAGGACTCATGGGGTTCTGCTGAGGAGGTTGGGGCCAGCCAGCAACACAGAGTGGTAGGAGGGGACAGAGAAGGAGCTGTCTGGACAAAGCCAAGTTTGCTCTCAAGTGGTCTGGTTGCTTGTTTACCCAGTGGTGGAGTCTCTAGTGTGAGTAATCCTGTTGCTCTGCAGCCTGTGGTCTTCTTTTGGAGCTCTGGAGTGTCCCGATGTGATTGGAAGCAGGCTGCGCCTGGGGCTAACAGGCCGAAGCGCAGTGTCCCAGGGCTGAGGGTGCTGCTAGGAGTAATAACAGAAGCTCACCAGCCCGAGCTCCTACAGGGCACTAAGCATTAAGTCAGCATTTCTGAAATCCTCCCAGCATCCCTAGCATGATATCCACTCCACACAGAGGGAAAGGAGGTTTCGGGAGGCTGAAAACTTACCTAGCATCTCACAACTAGTTGGTGGGTGGAGTTTCTCGGAACCATCATAGTCCTGATTATCCCCTGGGCCCGTGGACTTGTCCACTTAGGGTTCACTGTCCTGGCTCCCCAACTCCTCTCTGGCCTCCTGTCACTTGTGGGTGATGGCCTGCTGTGTGCAGGGGGAAGGGGATAAAAAGTATGTGGGAATAAAAAAGTGCACAGCCACTTTAGAAAATGGTTAGTTTGTGGTTTTAAAAGTTACACAGCTGGGCATGGTGGCACACACGTGTAATTCCAGCACTTGGGAGGCTGAGGCAGGAGGAATTGTTTGAGTTTGAAGCCAGCCTGGGCTACATAGTAAGACCTGGTCTCAAAAAAAAATTGTAGTTCGGAGGTTGTAAGGAAAAAAATTACATACAGGACATATAATTCATAGTATTATTTATAATGGTCACCCAAGGAGTCAAATACAAAGAAACAGCAGGAAATTTGTCCACAATACTAAAGACCTAGAAAATCCAACCAACGGCCTGGATCTCATGGCAATAACCTGCATGCGTTCAGCTGAAAACCTAGAGTCCATGACAATGATTCATGCAAGCCCGTTTCATGAATCTGCACTGGGAAGGCCCAAAGGTCAGTGGTGGAAGCTTGAAAGTCTGCCCCAGGAGGTGAAGGAACTGTGCTAGTAGACTGAGGGTTCTGTGCTGGAGCCTAGAAGCGACATTCAAAATAAGGACCAAAAGCCATCCTCGGCGACAGTGAGATCCTAATCCTCAAATACACATCAGGAAGCCAGTGTGACAAGCTTCTGGAGATTAAACAGCACACATCTTCCCCTCCAGAGCCAGGAAGCAATGCTCAAAGTAAGGGCCAGAGCTCCCCCAAAATGAACTGAAGCCATCCTCAGCAACAAGGTCCTGAGTTCCGATAACTACTGGGTTCAAATCAGGGGAGCCAGCATGACAAACTCCTCCAGGAGAACCAACAGCTCCAAACAACAACAGTTAGGAGAACCCACAACACTTCTTCTCCAGGTCTGCTTTTTATGCTGGCAACAGTCCTCAGGTGGGCTCAGCAGCACACTGATTCAGTTCAGCTGGTGTTTAAGTTGACCACCGGTTACCAATCCACTACAATAAATTTAAGAAGGTTAAACACAGGGCTATGGGTGTAGCTTAGAGCTCTTAACTACCATGTGCTAGATTCAGGGTTCCATTCAAGTACTGGGAGAAAAGTCAAACAAGTTTACCACCACATGAACCAGTCATTCTGCTGAAGAATGTACTTACCCAAGAGAAATGAAAATGCATATCTGGAGAAAGTCTTGTACACCAGTATTCTTAGCAGCATGATTCATATAGCCAGAACCTGGAAATAATCCCATCAAGTAGATGATGAGTAAACAAAATATGGTAATAGCCACAAAATGGAATACTCCTCCAGTATATAAAGAAGCAAATGTTGCATACACACAGGTAGGTGAACCTCAAAAACATTATGCTGAGTGAAAGAAGCCAGGCCCAGAAGACTATGTGATTCATTTGTAGGAAATTTCTAGAAAAAGACACTTTAGAGCTAGAAAGCAGCCTAAAGGTTGTCTGGAGTTGCTCGTGGAAAAGGGTGCATGGAATTGACTGTAAACAGGCTAGAAGGGCCTTCAAGGTGGATGGAAGTGTCCTAGAACTGGATGGTGGGGAGGGTTATACAACTGAATAGTCCACTGATTTTATGGTAATGTAAATTATATCTCAGTGAAGTTGTTAAAACTGTTCACAGAAGCATTATTCTTAATTGCTCCAAACTGGAAACAGCCCAACTGCACATCAGTAGGATGGATACATAAATTGTGATGTGTTTATTCAGTGGAATCCTCTGGGCAGTATTAATGAGGAACTTGTAGCTACATGAGAAAAAAGGGTATCATAATGTTGAAGGAAACATACACTTGCAAAAGAATAAAAATTATACTTCAATCTTGGTGAAACCAATATTAAATATTATTTTGTAGGAGGACATGGATTTGGACTGGGTGTGGGCACTGGGCCCAACATGCCAAACCAACATGGACTTTAACTGCAGTAACTGAACTTTGGTTGGTGGCAGGAGGCCCTGTAGACAGGGCTATAAACAATTAACTAGTTAATCTGTAACCAGTTGACTGGTTGATTGACCAGGCTGTAGCCAATTAAGTTGTTTCTTCTGCTTCATTTCTCTTCCACAAATGCTGTCTGATCACGTAGTTGGTTGGAGTTCTCAGAACCTGTTCTGGTTTTGGGAGCTGCCTAGTTGAAGAATTGTAGTTTTCTTTTGCTTGAATACATTCTATTAACTGGATTAAGAATTTTTTCTTTTGACACTTTAAATAAAATAGTGTTTAAGAATGCAAACATATGTTGTACAACTGTAGAGATGAGCAGAGGAATGATTATAAGGTTTAGGGCAGCATTTCTCAAAGGTTCAGGGGATGATGTGGGATGGGACATATATGACATATGACCTAAAAGTATAGTATGTGTTTACATTTTTAAAAAGTTTATTACAGTAAAAAGACACATTGCCATTAATCCCCCTCAATACACTCCTTTCTTCAAACACACTTATTTCATTGTTCTTGCCAATTGTTGAATATTTATGGAAGTCTTTTGATTTTTGTTTTTTGAGACAGGGCCTCACTATGTAATTCAGGCTGGCCTTGAACTCACTATGTAGCCCAGACTAGCCTTGAACTCATGGCAGTCCTCTTGTCTCAGCCTCCAAAATGCTGGGATTACAGGTGTATGCCACCACACCTCTGGTATTCACTGCATTTTCTGTAACTCTTTGTACATGATTTTTACATGATTGCTTTTTATTGTTATTCTGTATACCTTTTTTTTTTTTTTTTGGTGCCAGGGATCAAACTCTTGACCTCGCTTTTGCCAGTCAGGTGCTTACACCACTGAGCTAAATCCCCAGTCCACTTTCTTTTATTTTTGATAGTCTTCTGAAGCTTCTTAATAATAAAAAGTTTTGCTGAGCATGCTAGTGCATGCTTATAGTCCTAGCTGTTGCAGAGGCCGAGCTGGGAGGATCATTTGAGGCTAGGAATTTGGGGTCAGTCTGGGCAACACAGTGAGACCTCATCTCAAAAAAAAAAGAAAAGGTTTTGGCAAAATGTGAATTTGCAATCTTTGGTCATTTATTATTAGTAGATATTGCTGATAATAACTTCAGAGCCGACCGGACACTGCAGTTGAGAATTACTGCTGCAGGTCTAGGTGGGCAGCTCAGTGTGGAGCATTTCCCTAGCATGTTTGAGGTGCCTATCTCCCTAGCCCTGCAAACCAGCCAACCAACAGGGAGAATTACTGCTGCAGGTCCAGTCACCTTTTTAAGGACGGTCTTCTTCTTCCAGGCAGGCACCAATCTCCACTTGCAGGGCATCTGAGGAGCCAACCTTCCTTCTGGACTGGTGGGATGTGGGCGGGGAGACCCCAGGCAAGAGCCCTTTGTTTCTCTGAAGCTGAGCATGGTGCAATGGAGAGCTCTAAGGGAGTTTCAGCACTGGGGATCTTGGTCAAGATGAAACATTGATGATAGGTGGACTCAAGGAATGGGGATACTGCTGCTTAGGGGGCCAAAAGGGTGTGGTTAGCATTTGTGCCTAATTGTCTTGTGGACTACACCAAGGTGCCTGTCATTTAGGGTGTGTCACATGTCTCTTGGGTTTGTAATGTGACTTTTCCATTTGTGTACAATTTAAAAAATTGCAGGAACTTTGCCTTCATAGTTGTTGTTTCACAATTACAATGACTTGAACATTAAAGAGTTAAGTTTAACAAATTATTTTAACCTACATACATTGTCTTGTTACTTTCTTGTTGCCGAGACACAATACCCAACAGCCACAAGTTAAGAGAGGAAGTTTATTTTAGGCCATAGTTTGTGGAGATTTCAGTCCGTAGTTGGTTGGCTCCAAGGCAGGCAGTGTAGGAGAGGTGAAAGAGCTCAGAGCAGGTGGGAAGCAGAGCCAGGGATCAAGGAAGGAGGAGGGAGATAGACCTTTCCAGGTCATGCCCCTGTGACCCACCTCCTCCAACCAGGCTTCACCATCAACAAGTCACATTTAGCTATAAACTTTAAACTAATTAGTGGAGGGTTATGTCCGATGATCTAATCACCTCCCAAAAGCCACACCCATGAGCACATGAGGCTTTGGTGGGACATCTAGACATAAACCATAACACACAAACCTAGAAAATGCATGGAAATATTTATTCCTTCTCTGAACTGGGAAGTTCTTTTGAAGTATACACTAATTTATTTATTTTTCCAAAGCATTTAAATGATGAATAAAGTTCAAACAAAATCAATAGATCTGACAACATGTAAAAAAAAAAAAGAAAACATTAATAACATAGCATACTAAAAGGACACAACAAATAGTTGACAAGAATTTTCCTGAAACTCAATGAATATGTATCACAAGTATTTTCACACAATATATTTTCTAAAATACATCTATGTTATATTTGAGAACACATTAATATTTAATATTGATATTAATGTATATATAACATAAACTAAATAGAAAATTAACACAGAAATGAAAGATGAACAAAGCATATGAAAAATGATGCACAGATGAAACAAAATGATTTGTAATTGTATGAGAAAATCTTCAACTTCTCTAATAACTGAAAAAGGCAAATAAAAAGATGTTGCTATTTTACCTATCAAATGATTTTTTAAAATACTGTGGATTTTTGAAGCATATGATGGAACAGCTATCCTTTTTTGGAGAGTCATTTGGCAGGATATACTAAGTCCCCCCAATTTTTTCTTCCATTGGCTCAGTGATTTGGAACCTAGGAACCTATGATAAGGAAACAGTCATTTCTCAACTGTGGGACTGAGTCTGAGAAATGTGTCACTAGGAGAGGGTTATAATACCCAGACTAAGACAGCTGTGATGTGACTAGATCATGTCATCTTATAGGGCTGGCATTGTGTATCTATCCTTTGTTAACAAAAGCGTTATATAGGCACAACAACTGTAACCCAAGATGCAGTTAGAAATTCCAGCAAAAATGTTTATCGTAGAGTCATATGATGGTACAGAACCGAGAACAACTTAGTGGACAAAACAAATGGTTAACTGATGGTACCTATATATGATGAAGCATTACATGGTCAGTGAAAATTATGTTTTTAAAAACTTAATGATGTAGGTAAATGCTCAAAGTATAAACTTGTAGCTCTGGTGGCTCATGCCTGTAATTCCAGCATTCAGGAGCCTGAGACAGGGGGGTGACTGTGAGTTTGAGGCCAGCCTGAGTTCCATAATGAGCTCAAGGCCAGCCTGAATTGGTGAGACAGAGTGAGACTCTTGTCTCAGAATACAAAACAAACAAACACCCTCTGCCTTGCAATTTGGTACAGTTCCAAAATATTAACAACAATTGTCCCTGGATTGTGGCATTTAGATCCACCCCCTTCTCATGTTGAAATCATGAGCCAGGCGTTGGCAGCACCTGACCTCCAGGGCCTGCAGTGGTAGGTCTTTCTGGCAGATGCTTTTGCCCGTGTCTTACCAGTTAGGGCCCTTGTAATTACACTGGGGGTAAGTGCATAATTCAGGCTCATCTTGCTATTGTAGGGTCAGCTGACCAGGAATCTTAATCTCATCTCCAGGGTGACTTCTGCTGTGGCCCGGATGGTGAAATCTTCATGGGTCTCAGCAGATGTGATCCTGTGCACCACCCCAGCTGTGTGACCTTGGGCAGGTTGTTTTCTTGAGCTTTGGTTTCTTCATCCATAAAGGTCTAATCTCAGCACTGTTGACATTTAGGACAGATGGTTCTTCGTTGTGTCCTAGACCTACTGTCCTGTGTGTTGCAGAGCACTTGTCAGGACCCCTGGGTCTGTCAGATGTTAGCAACTGCTCCTTCCCCAGTGTGACAACCAAAAATGTCTCTAGATTTATTCCTTGGAAGCAAAGTTACCCTTGGCTGAGACCTGAGCCTTAAAGCAGCTGTAGATCTTGCCTTACAGGGTAGTTGTAAGAATCAGGTAGAGTCTCTGGAAGGGACTAGAGCATAGCAAGTTCTCTCCAACTGACATTTATCTGTATTTTACTGTTTTAAATTTAAGTTTAGTTTTCACTGACCCATAAAATCCTAAAAATGGTGCATATTGTGAGGTGCTATGTAATGTTTCCATACATGTATCCATTGTGTAATGTTCCAATCAGGGTAAGTGTATCTATCACTCCAAACACTGATCATTTCTGTGTGGTAAAAATGTTCAAAATCCTGTCTTCCAGATTTTTGAAATACATACTTGACTTCTCTGAATATATATTACTATTGTAGTAACTTAACTAAAATTATTACAGATAAACTATTAGTGATAGGCCATGAGACTTGAAATGCTTTAAAGGCAAAGTTATTTTTTTCAATGAGAACACTGTAATTTTAATTATTTAAAAGTGAGTTAATTCCTATTATAAACAGTTCACGCAATACAGCCCATACTAATGTGGTCTCCTATCCATTCCCCTGCCCACTGCCATTCCCTCCCCAGAGGCGGTTAACCCATGGAGTGTGAGCTCCTGAGGGCAGGAATTCTGTTTATATACTTTAGCATTTTATATCTTGGGGTAGGGATGGTGCTAGGCCCATAGTAGTCACTCAACTACTGTTTGTTAGTGAATGAGTTTAATGTGTCTTGTTTCCGTGTTTAAAAAATATACTACATAAATGTTAGTAGTCATTGTATCCTAGTACTGAAGTTTATAAGCCATCTGGTCAGTTAGCTAAACTCACAGAATCTTAACTGGGTTATTGATACTCCTGCAGGGGGTTGGCTGTGAAGTATTCAGGGGTTTTGCCATGCACTTATACATGCATGCACACATGCGCACACACACATATTCCTTTTTAATCTGAAATCCCATCTATCCTGCAATTTGCCCCCCACCCCCGCTAAACTTGCCTTAGAATCTTTGCAGGGGAGTGTATATAGAACCACTACATGCTTTTTTGTTGCTATAAAGATGAGCATGGTTTATTTCAGGGGTTTATCAAACTCCCTGTCTCTCCTCCCAGGTCTGGCAGGGTACTCAATGAACAGCTCTGTTGTTGATAGAGCAGGGTGTTCTACAAGCTGGAGGAGCCTATTGATATTTTAGTTTTCATCATCCGTGCCAAGCTTTGAGTCCTTTGGTTTGAATGCGTCAGAGTCTTGTCTGGAAATCTACCCCAGGACTATTTTTAGCCCATTTGGCCAGGGCTCAGCTGCTCGATGGAAACATTGTGCAGGCAGGGCCGGTTGTCCATCCTCAAGGGCTGGCTCCAGCAGGTGGTCACAGTGTTTAAGGTACTGCTGTTCCGTCTCTGAAGTGAGCTCCAGCCAAGGGGTAAGAGACCCTCGGGGGATTCCTGGCTTCTCTGCTGGTCCTGCTGGGACTGTAGTGGCAGCTGGACACCGATGGGATGTTTGCACTCTGGCCTCAGCCTCTGCCCCAGACAAGCTGTGCACACTGCACCACCTTGGCTTTGTGCAAGCTGTTTCCTCTTCCCTTCGTCCTTGCTGGCATTCGAGGCTCAGTGCAGACATTCCCCTCAGGAAGTTTCCTCCTTTGCCTTGCAGCATAGTTAACCACTTTCCTTTCTGAGTGCAAAAGGACTTTGTGCCATCTCTGTCCTGCTTACCAGGTAGGACTGATGGTTGTCGCTGTCTGCTCCCTTCTCTGGATGGGGGTTTTGGAGGGAGGAACTCTTGGTGCTCACCCTGGCTCCTGCATGTCATGGGACTTTGCAAAAAGGTTGCAGCATAAAGGAGTTTGAGATAAGCCAGAGGAACTGGAGGAATGCAACGTGGATGAGGAGGAGCCGAGGAATCCCAGATCGGGAAGCACAGGCTGTCTGAGCCCACACAGTTGGCTGTGTGTAGGATGACTCTCATCTTCTGATGGTCCTCGGGGCGGGGACGAGAGACCCCACACGTCAGGCTTTAATTCAGTGCTATCGAAGCCTCTGATTCCTAGGAACAACTGAAGGAAGATGACTATCATTTCATAATTACACATGCATTTGAAGTACATCTTGCAGCACTCTTCACATTGAGAGGAGACAGTATAGGTCACTTTTCTAGGATCTGCCCCAACCCCCAATCCAGAGCGATGAAGCTGAGAAGTAGAAAGGACAGAAAGGCCTGGGATGTGAAGCTATCTCTGAATAGATAGATGTGTTCTACTGTGGCATTTTTGCTAAGCTCCTAAGATCCTTTTTTGGAGCTTTTTAACTCTTCATTTCTACACGTTAATTTTGTAGTTTTTTGTTATCCTGGAGATTGCACACAGGGCACATTGAGCTATATCCCCAGACTTTGTTTATTTTTGATTTTGAGACAGGGTTTAAGTGGCTGAATTACCCAGGCTGGGCTCAGACTTTCCATCCTCCTGTCCTGGCCTCCCAGAGTGCTGAGATTAAAGATGTGCATCTTTCCACACATTTGCACAGCGCTGTGTTGCCTGGTTTCTCAGTTCAGGCCGTAAGGGGTAGGATGGAGGAGGTGATGACAGGCAGGTATCTAGTCAGCTCTGTAGCTATTACTGTATAAGCTGTACAATACAATTACTTAGCAGTGTTAATTGTGAATTATTGGGAACATGTTAAACTTCATTATTCTGCTTAAGCAGGCAAGAAATGTGTAATATAGATTAGAAAATGGTTAACACATAATCCGATGTTTTGAGTATCTTCCTTATAGCTACATTCACTTAGGTGAGATTGCTCCTTTTTCAGCACCATTTTTAAGTAATAAAAACCATGAATAACATACCCAGCACTGTTACCTTGCTTAATCCCCAGCAACCTGGGAAGGTAGACATCATGGGTAATCCCGTTTGATAAATGTGAAGGGTGAGGCTTGGAGAGGGAAAGCAACACAGCCAAGCTCACACAGCATGCAAGGAATTTGAATCCAGGCTAACTAACGCCAAAGGCAGTGGACGTACGTCATCAGGCCTCTGACTCTGCTGTCTGTCCTCTTTTGTCTCAGCTATCCTTTCATCTCTCCATTTCCCATGAGATCCCTGGAGCTGCCTTTCAGGGTGCTGGGTGGGTCACCGGGCCCCTGATATCACCTCTGTGACATTTGGGGATAAATAGCTCCCTTCCTGGAGCTAAGGAGAAATACACCACTTGTCCCTGACATCTGAAGATCGATCTCGAAGCCTGGACATGCTTGGAACCCATGGCTTGGATGAACCAGCTATGCTTGGTGTCTAGGCCAAGGATGAAGTCTGGGGCCGGCTGTCTGCACAGGGACTGGGCCAGCTGACGGGCAGGAGGTGACTGCTCTGAGTCGCAGGGTCTTGGTCCGGCAGGTGGCTGCTCCACAGGCAGCCCTCAGGTTGAGTGCTGGATGTAGCCAGAGACACGGGCCCTTATGCCAAACGATAGTGTCCCCTTCAGAAAAGGAAGTCGCTGTGCAGCAGAGTCATGGGCTGGCGAGTTCTGAGTGACCCAGAGCTGGGATTCTCGCCTCTCATTTGCCCTCCTTTTTGTGTCTCAGATTCCTTGCTGTTAAATCAAAGGGCAGTGGCACAAAAAATGTGAATGCATACCATTGTTAAAAGAGGTCACAGAAAGATTTTGTGTGTGTGTGTGTGTGTGTGTATGTATGTATCTATATATAATTACACTACTAATCTCTTAGTTCATCAAAAAGAACAGTTTGTGCTTTCATTGATTGTTTGATCTTTTTTCATGCCTATATCTTGTAATCTGAACAACTACTTTGAAGATAACAATATGCAATATATTAACCAATGTTAATCTCCTATTATTTTGTTTTGAAATTCTGTATCACCGTTTTTTTTTTTTTTTTTTAAAGAGGTCACAAAACACTGTGATCCGCCCCAAAGATTCAGGGAATGGACAGAACTGTTTCTGGACTAACGAGGAAGCCCAAAGCCATAGCTTGCAACCTGCTTGGGGTGGAGATGGCAGCCAGAGCTGTCCCTTAGAGCCAGCCAGGATGTCGGAGGTGGATCCCCTTGTGGTGCTGGGGCAGCAGCCTGACCAGGGCTCCATCTGGAATGGTCAGAAAGCTGACTTCTTGCCAGAAATCTTGACCATTCACAACTTCAGTTCCTGGGGGAAAGTTCGGATTTATTTAATGTGATATGATCCTGGTACATACTGTTTTCAGAATGGCTACAAGGACGAAAGTTATGTTAGATTAAAAAAATAGAATCAAATGACCAACATGTTTCCAGGCCTGCAACTTGTACAAAGCTTGGCAGACAGTCGAAGAAATGTTTTCCTATAATAAATTAGAAAGTGGAGTTTTTTTTCCCCTCCAGCTAATCTTTCATAATAAATTTGATTGTGTGGGGCAGGATTTTTAAGAATAATTCTTTCCTGAAATATTACATTGGCTGCTCTCAAACTGTCACAAAGGACCTTTGATAAAGCTGAAACTGTTGAAGGTTATATAATCTATATTTTTCCATATTTAATAAAATTTATTCTGAGATAAGGTCTCACTGTATTGCTCAGGCTGGTCTTGAACTCCTAGACTCAAGTGCTATGGTTTAGATCTAAAATGGTCCCCAAATCCCGGTGTAATGGCACATGCCTGTAATCCCAGCACTCATGAGGCTAAAGCAAGAGGTTTGGTATGAGTTCAAGGCCAGCCCGGGGTACATAGTGAGTTCAAGGTCTGTCTGAACTATATAGTGAGACCCTGTTTCAAAACACAAGATGACCCCCAAAGCCTAATGTGTTAAAGTGATTGGATCATTGGGGTACTATAGCTGGCTTGTTGTTGGGAGGTGGGATGTGGCTTGAAAGGGTTTCTCTCCCTCTCTAGCTCTTCCCTTTTCTCTCTGCTTTTTGGATGCCATGACGTGAGAAACTTTCCTCTGCCCAGCCATTTCCAGCATGCTGCTGAACATACAAGGACTGAAGCTTTTAAATTGTGAGCCAAAGTAAACCTCTCTTCCTTTAAGTTGCTGGTGCTGGGTCTGTGTCCCAGTGACAAAGTAGCAAAGACACAACTATTCCAATCATCACTGACTGAGTCTCTGCAGCTTCAATCACCAGACATCTGGATGAGTTTCTGATGGTTCCATTTCCCAGCCTGTGAGTTGTGGCAGCTGAGGCCAATAGGATAGAGATGTGTTGTCCCCATCAAGCTCATCCCCAAATGTAGATTTATGAGTGGAATAAATGAGATTGTTTTAAGCCATTGAGTTCTGAGTAGTTTGTCGTATAATATTCTTTTTTTTTTGAAAAATTTTTTTTATAATTTTATTTAAAGAGGAATAAACAAAACAAAATAAAACAGAATAAAGGGTAGCAACCATACAGTATTTCAAGGAAAAAAGGAAAAGTACAACAATAAAACCTAAGAAATTATTACTTGACTAATTACATACTGACTTCTTGGAAATAGTTGTTTAAATTACAAAGTTAAAGCATGTAAAGTAGACATTCAAACAGTGAGACTGTTAACAGTTCTGCTCCACGATCTGACAAAAAAAACAATATGGTCATCCATCTTACCCACTCAAATATACATGCAATTATATCAATAGGGTAAAATTAAATACAACAAAACAGAGCAAAGTGGATCACAAGAAAGCAATGTAAGACATAAATTTCAAAGCTAGACAATTGGAGATATTCACTCTCTATCATATTGACTTTTGTTTTCTTCCAAATAGTTGCCCATATTGTCACATATAGGTAATTCACATGAAACAACCTAGTATGGAATTGATCTGGGCAGGACGAGGAGGGCATTACAGGTCTTCAAGACCAGACATTAGGGAAGCCGTGAATGGGTGTCATAATGTCTCTCATTCTCCTCAAAACAGCTGTCCATACCTTCCTGTGTGTTGAACTTAGACAAGGCAAAGCAAGCTAAGATCACTTTGAACAAAAAGTGATAGTTTTGCTGGACTTCACATCATGACATTATGGAATCAGCACTGGGTATTGTAGTGTCTCTTTTTTTTTTCAAAGTAGTTGTTTATTTCAACATATGTTATATAGTTGGTTCGTGTTAACTGTTTATAAGCTCTACACATGCATGAGTCTCTACATGTATATCTATCATTTCTGTATTAGCAGGAAAAACAAAACAAAGCAAGATAAAGCAATTCCTAGAACAGCATGAGGCAGAAAAGTCACATAAAACCGCAATACAAGGTGATCTACAATGGTTAACATGGTGTCTCAGCAGTATATAACAACATTAATAAAAACAAAGCATTAAAGACATTATAAGACTTCAAAAGCAAGTAATAATCAAAGCAGAGTGGGTATCTTAGTGAATCTTGTCATCTTCAGTGTAGTTGCCTATACTCTTAGACTTGATGCTATCCATCACAACAGATTTAAATAAAATCAGTCAATACAAAGTAGCAATCTAACAAACCAG